>CM076572.1:876838632-877126629 GCA_034641835.2 Pinus albicaulis
CTTGTGATTCATTCTTGTCAAATATTTTGATCACCATTTGAGTGAAATCTCTAAAATAAGTCACTCTTGCATGACTCAAATGGCTGAACTGCCAACTGCTTGCTTTACCCTCAAGGTGCAGCGCTACAAACTCAACAACCTCTCTTTCTACCACTAGATGTAGTAGGAAGAATGCATCTAGCTTCATCACCAAAACCTTTACTATACATATGGATGATCCATAAAAAGTAAACAATAGAAAACTATTGCCCCTCATTCTCTTATTGTTGCAAGGCCTCCTTTCTTCTTCAAGTTGAATAAAATATGGAAGAGTTAGAGTCTTCTTAAAAGCTCTAGGCTAAGACTTAAATTCTGCAAGGTATCCACTGAGGATTTCATGTTCCAAGTGCCCTCCATCTCCATGCCTCTTGTCTTCTTCCTCAAAAGGAGAGGGCAAGGTGTAATTCTTTTGAGATTTCTGCAACACTGGTTCTTTCTTTTGAGAATAGGAAGTACATGGACCTTCCTCTTCTTGAAACCCTCTAGAGGTTTTATTGCATATCTTCTCTTTCATCAGCTTAACATCCCTGGAGAGGTTCTTCATAGATCTAAAAAGTGATGAGACCAGGCTCATTCCTTCCACCATTTTAGATCTCTTCTCCTTCTTAAGGAATAATGGCTAAAAACTCACAGGCTGAGCTAAGATTATGCTCTGATACCACTATAATATTCCCAAATAGGGAAATCTCAGCAACACATGCAGAAAAAACATATTTTCAGAAATTTATGCATTAACAAATGAATGCAACCCATGGATCCATTAGATATGACATTATAGCAACCAAATCTGAAAGGAAATCAGAAACAAATCACTTTTGCCTAGTTAAACAGGCCTCCTATGGCCAAAAGAGCCCAAAAACACAACAAACCCCAAGATTACTGCAACACAGAAATAATGCATAAAGTGAAAACATAGTCTAATGAGGGTTTATACTCATAAATTATAGAGAAAAATAGATCTTCTCATATATTAATCAATATTGCTAAAAATCTAAGATCTATTCTCCTTTATACAAATCCAAAAGAACCGGGGAAGGGATCTGGAAATACACCCAATACAAATGGTGATCTACAACCCAAGGACTGAAGAGTCACTAAAAAGTGAGGCACATGAAGATAGGAGGCTAAAATAATATAGTTCTGATGCAAATCTACTCAAAGGTCTCCTCCAAAGAAAGGCCGAACCCTTCAATCATAGGAAAACACTTTAAAAGGGCCACAAGATCCTTCACTAAAGCTACCCTCCAAAATAATGCAATTCCAGACTAAAACGCCACTTTAAATGATGGAAATAGATTGGCCTGATGCAAAATATCTGAAATGAGCTCAAGAACCCTCCAAAATAATCTCCCAAGAGAAGGAATCTTTCCTCCTATGAAAAACTAGCTCAGAAAGTGGGTTCTCAGCCCTCCATCATATGCCAACACCTACATACAACAATGATAGCGTACTTAGCTAAGGCGAGCTTGGCTAGAATTCCAGATGTTTGGAATGATAGATCAAGACTCTCCCAAGAGGCCTCTCAAGGAAAGAGATTGAATTCCTAAATAGGAATACCTTGTGCTAAACAACACCAGCAATCTTAGGTAAACAACTGAAGAGAGAAAAAGTCTAAACAAACATATCAAAATATAATTCACAAGCTAACCCCATATGGCTACCATACTCTTCCTTATAAACAATGTGAGCCTTCTCACCTTGGGTCCCACTCATTAGGGTTTCCACCATCACACAATCAATCTCCCTCCAAAACTGCGTTGTACATTCATCAATGTCACTCCTCCATAGCAACACTAGCTGATTTGGTCAAGGTTGACCTCTTCAACCTGATCCAGCCCTTTTCACACATAAGGGTCTTCAATCCAGCTTTTATGTAGCTGTCTAAACTAATCCACATTCATATTGAGCTGTCTTTATTGATGATCCACTCCTCTCATATTAGTGTTGTTGACTTGGTCAGAGTGACTTTGTCCACATGCATTGGCCCTTATTCACACATGAGGGTGCTAGATCCAGTTATTATCATGATCCCTTTTCACATCAAGAGGGATTTTATGCCTATTGAAGATACTTATGGGCATCCTTACCCATTTATTCATCTAACTAGGTGCTAAGAGCAAAATTAATCTTCCTATTAGCTGCATGCTAATTTAGGAATATTACACATGTAAATCAGTTATGGGTTCAAAATGAATCTTCAAGGTAAAGAAGGTAGGATACAAAAGCATAGAGAGGTATAAGGTCATATTTATGGCCATGGGTTTCTCTCAAATTGATGTAATTGACTATCAGGAGATATTTTCCCCTGTATAAATGTACTCATCCATTAGATCAATTCTTGCTCTAGATGTGCAAATGGGGTGGAAGATCCACCAGATGGATGTAAAACAAAATTTCTTAATGGAGTTATTGAGGAGGTGTACATCGAGAAACTAGAAGGCTTTGAGACTTTTGATCAGGAGTCTCATGTGTGAAGACTCAAGTGAACGCTATATCATATCAAACAA
Source organism: Pinus albicaulis (assembly GCA_034641835.2). Lineage (NCBI taxonomy): Eukaryota > Viridiplantae > Streptophyta > Pinopsida > Pinales > Pinaceae > Pinus > Pinus albicaulis. The sequence goes on from CM076572.1 coordinate 876,841,179, forward strand.
GCACTATGTCCTTGGAACACCAGGATCAACATCTATCTCACTGGTTCGGGATTCACAAAAAGTGAAGCGGATGCAACCTTTAACATATCTTGGTAGAAGGTAAATTGTTTATTATTGTATTATACATTGATTATTTCATTTTAAATGGTGATGAATAGATGATCAAATATTGCAAGGAGGACCTTGTAAGAGAATTTGAAATGAAGGACATGGGTCTCATGCATTACTTCCTCGGGTTGGAAGTATGGCAAGGTGATTGGGAACTATTTAGATCTCAAGGCAAGTATGAAAATCATATACTACATAGATTCCACATGGAGAGTTGCAAATCCATGGAGACACCTCTAGCAATGAGCTAGAGGAAGAAGGATGCCACTTCAGGTGAAGAATTGGATTCTACCATTTATCAATAACTATTGGGTTCATTAATGTATCTTGTGACAACACGGCCAAATATGTGTTATTCATTCAACTAGTTGAGCCAAGCTATGGTTATTCCAATAAAATTATTTTGGAGGGAATTTAAGCATTTTTTACAGTACCTTGGAGGAACTACCAAGTTTGGACTATGGTACAGACAAAAGAAGGGAGTGAAGTTTTGTGGCTTCACAGATGCATATTGGGTGGGGATTCCATCAGACTGAAAGAGTACATTATGTGGAATTTTCAGTGTTAGGTTTGCAATGGTTTCCTAGTACAAAAGAAAGAAAAAATCAGTGGCACTTAGCTCAACAGAAGTAGAATACATGGTTCAAATTCAAGCAACATGTGAGGTGATATGGATGAGAAAGATACTTATTGGATTGTTTGGTCAGATGATGGATCCAACTATTGTCTACTATGATAATCGGAGTTGCATTAATCTCTTTGAGATTCATGTTTTTCACGATCGATCCAAGCATATAGATATATGGTATCACCATTTATGAGACTTTTTGCATATCCAGATAATGTTGCTTCAGTATATTTCGACAGATGAATAAGATAATAACATTTTGAAAAAGGATTTTTTAAGAGGGAAGTTCGAGTTCCACATGTACAGGATAGGGGTGGTTGATAATCCCTTTCTTCCTAATAGGGAGTGTTGAAAAATGCAACAAGAAATTCTCAATTTGATTTTTCCTTAATTAAATTGAGAAAATTCGAATTTTCACATCAACGGACAACTTGGATGTAGTTCAGTTGTGTGACATGGCTTGCTTCACCTAGTTTACTCAATAAATTTGAGTTGGAGGAGTTTGAGTTCAGTAAATCATGTGTGATTGATAATTTGTAGCAACCAAGATTAGTTATCTTAGGTTTTTGTTTAGTTAAATTAGTTCTAAGTGTTGGAGGAACTAGTGGAGGGTCAGTTGTATAGTGGGACTTCAGTCAAACTCAGTGATCATCTAGTTAGTTGTTCAATCAACCCAAAATAGCTAGTGCATGAAGAGAATTTGAGTTCCCTAGGCTTGATGAAGATTCCAAGGTAGTGTAACATTATTTGTAGACCAGTATTCAGTGTCTAGATGTTGCATACAGTCAGATGATCAGTCTAAGGAATTGCGTAATCCATTTTGGAGAAATTTGTAAGTAATAGGGGCCTAATTTATCAAGGAACAACGCAAGGAAATAGGAGCTCAAGAAAAAGAAAATATTGACTAAGTCTGGGTGAGAGCTTCTCAGTGAGTAGAGAGATAGGTTATGCACTTGTAGGTTGTGCTTAGTTTAGCAAAGAAATTGTAATACATCTCTATTCACCATATTAATGCAAGCAGGAATTCGGGTTTCTAGCAGAATTCTTTCCCAATGAAAAACAATATTTGCAATTGTTAGATTTCTTATTTCTTATTCAATAGTTTTCTTCTAAATTTTAATTATTGTTCATAGATAAGTAGAGTAGGTTTTTGTCTTTTGATTTTGATTAAAACTTCATAAGCAGTCAAAAATCTACATCATGATTTCTACATTATGAAAACCCCTTTTAACTAGTGTTGATCTCCCCTTGTTTTTCACTGTCAAACCTCCATTTTGGTAGATATCTTTGAGGCCTATTTTTAGTCTTGAAAAATATGTTTCCCAGTTGTGGCTTATGTATAATTTTTCTTCTGTGATAGTAGATCATATTCGACTATTATCCTTGATTTATTTCCACCATTTCAAGCCTCTTTTTTTCCCATTTTGGAGCTTCTTTCTCTTTGCACAAAAGCCTCCAAAGCGTGGGTAGTGATTTTTTTTTAGTGAATAAGTGATTTATGTTTTATTACAATCATGTATATACTATCAAATTCAATTTAATGTTTATTATTTCAGTGCAAAGTAGCTTATTTCAAATTATAGCACACACACACACTTGCACACACATACACACCACTAAGTTAAAATTCTTAGTTCAAGAGCTCAAGTTGAGCCTCTAAAATCAAACATAACTTAAAAAACATTGATTTGTTGAAAATCAACAAGAAAATGTGTGTCTAATTTTTTTCCCTTAAATAAATTAGACAATAAATTGTAATCTTATCTCATAACAACTTGTATTAGTTAACTAAGTGAGAAAAACATACTTAGCTCAAGAATTTCGAGTTGAGGATCAAAGGTGAGGCATGTTGAGTGATCCTATTATTTTGGGGGTCCATTTGTAGTTAATGCACTAGTGTAGTGTGAGTCTAATTAGTTAACTCAAATTAATTGAGTTAAAATATGTTTAGCTAGTTCTAACTGAGTGATGAGCTAGTGAGAGGTCAAGTGAATTAAATTAGATTTAATTCACAAGAAGTGATCTATCAAAAAACTAATAATTTTCTATTATTAGTTGCACGCATGTCAAATCTGATGAAGACGTAGCTGAGACAAAGGTTAAAGGGAAGATAACTATCATTTGTGTTATTAGCGAACTCCCAAGGTGCAGTTATAAAGCCACGGGATGCTCATGATGGATTATGAAATCAAGGAAGGTTGGAATTCCTATTTAATAGGGATTTATTTTCCTAGGGATTGCATGAGAAAGCAAGACTGAAGGTGGGTAGGAAATCAGCTATGTGTTCGTCCAATTTTTCCTAGATCAGTGTGAGATGATTGGTAAAGTGTATGAGGTTCTTGTGAGCACACATGAATTGTATTGTTTCATGATTCCTTGGCTTATTATACAATAGATATAGAGGGGTTTTTAGCAAATGCTTTCCCTAGGAAACTCTTTTGTTGTGAGATTGACTTACTTATTTCTCTTACTTGCATGCGATTGAGCGATCATGATTTATATTCTGCAAATATTTTAGAAGGATTCGGTATCTTGTTTTAGTACATTGCATGATCATATTGAATCCATTGGTGCAATTTCTACATGGTATCGGAGCGCTAGGAATCACAATAGTGGAGAAGAAATTGAGTTTGTGTTGAACAATATTCAAATTATCACATACATTCTTTGGATCTAGAAGCTGACCAGGATGTCTTTCACTGGCTTGAGATTCGAATATGCACTCGAGGGAAATTCAAACTATATTTCATGGAAGGACAGGATGGAGGTATTATTGGAGGATAATGGGTTGAAGGAGTTCATTGACACTGATATTCCTAAACCCCATGACGCAGATGTTGTGCAACATGAAGCATGGAAGAAGAATGTCGCAAAGGTGAGGAGGATATTATTAGAGGTAGTTCAATACCATATTTTCTCGAGTCCCGATGGAAAGGAAACTCCATATGCTATGTGGAAGGCCTTGAAAAATCTGTTTCAAAGGAGCAGTGAGCACAAAAAATTGGCACTCAAGGACAAGCTCAGGAAAATCAAAATGGAGAAGGGCGACACAATCTAGAAATACTTGACCAAGTTAACTCAATGTTGATATGAGCTTGGGAGTGTTGGGATTACTGTAACTAATGATGACTTGGTGAGCCTAGAATTTCTAGGCCTTTCCAAGAGCTACTGTATTTAACATAACTCTATGAATGGGAAGGAGAAGTTACCATATTGGGAGTGACTATGGTAGGATTTGGTACAAGAAGAGTTTCAGTGGAATACCAGGGATGGATCCTCATCCAAGATTGATGATGAGGAAAATTTTTCCTTGCCTGGTAAGGAAAATAAGGAGAAGGGTAAGAAGCCCTATTCAAAATCCAAGACCAGAAAATAAGGCAAGAAGCGAGACATATCGAAGGTGAAAGGTTTCAACTGTCATGATCATGGACACTATGCCACAAATTGTCCACAAAAGAAGAAGAACAACAAGAGGGCTCCGAGAGCTGCAGTGGGTGAATATTTGGCCTCAAATTTTGAGTTGGACTTCTCTCTCATTGCATGCATGGTGTTAATTGTGATGGGATCTATGTGGTACTTGGATAGTGGAGCATCTTTCCACATGACTGGCAACAAATAATTCCTTAGTAGCTTGGAGGAGAAGGGTATTCAAATGAACATTGAGATCAATGATGACGAGAGGTATAGCACTACCAGGATTGGTACATCTACTTTCTAGAGACAGTCAGGTAAACCCTTTATATTAAAATATGTCATGCATGTACCAGGTTTGAAAAATAATTTAGTTTTAGTTGCTATGTTGGATGATATTGGATGTGATGTAGTTTTCAGTGAAGGAAATGTGTTCCTTCATCATAAAGCCACAAGGCAGGTAAACAAGATTGGGTTTCATGTGAAGAACCTCTACAAACCCGATGTAGATGGTTGCACAACTTTGAGAAATAAAGAAGATAAGGTGGTGAGCTGAGATACTGGTGATTTATGGAACAAGAGGTTGGGTCATCTACACCACAGTGATTTGAGGATCATGCAATATATTTCTACAGGTCTTCCAAAGGGTAAACTTCCGCAAATAGACACATGCAAGGGATGTACCATGGGGAAGTATAAAAAAGCCACCTTTCATGAGAAGGAGAACCGAGTAGCAATAATCCTTGAGATATTTCACTCAAACGTATGTGGACCATTCTCAAGAGCTTCCACAGCAAAGCACATGTATTATGTGATTTTTGTTGATGATTTTTCTAGAAAGTATTGGATCTTCTTTCTGCAAAAGAAATATCAAACATTCTCCAAGTTTTGTGAGTTAAAAGCACAGGTAGGGAAATATACAGGGAAGAAGGTGAAGGCTCTAAGGAGCGAAAATGGTGGTGAGTATATCTCTAATGAATTCAAGAACTTATGTGCCAAAGACGGAATTGGGTGAGAAGTGATTGCACCTCATAACCCACAACAGAATGGGGTTGCAGAAAGGAAGAATAGAAAAATTGTGGGAGCAACATGAGCTATGTTACATGATTAGGGCCTACTAGTGCATCTATAGATAGAGACATGCAACACGACATTATTTTTGTAGAACTGTATTCATCATCAGATACTTGGCATGAGTACACCAGAGGAAGATTTTTCAGGTAAGAAACTAGATGTTTCATATTTTAATTTTTTTGGCTCATCTGTCTATTTCTGTGTGACCAAATATGCCAGGAAGAAGATATAATCAACATTGGAGGTTGGGATATTTCTGGGTTACACAGATACTCCCCATAAATATCAAGTGTATTTGTCGGAAAACAGTATGACAATTGTCAGGAGAGATGTTAAATTTGATGAGGAGAAAGCCATGCGATTGTCCCTTGAGAGGGAGATTGACTTGCATGTAGAAGAGGAACTCTTAGTTCTAAAGGATGAAACTCAGGATGTGGAGCATCCACAAGAAGAGGATCATGTAGTGGCAGAAACCACTCATGCCGGTCCATCCACCAGAAATGGTAGGAAGCACACCAGAGAGACTGACGGATTGATTCTATATGTGATAGAGAATGTAGGTGCACCTACATCATAGTGTAGGCAAAGAAGGTCCATATATAGGTATACTAGATACATGGCTCTTATCAACAAGTGTATTGTGACAGAACCATCCTCTTTTGAGGAAGTAGTGCAGCAACCAACATGGGTTGATGCCATGTTTGAGGAGTATGACTCCATTATCAGAAACAGTGCATGGGAAGTGGTCCCAAGACCAATGGGTAAGTCATTGGTTGGATCCAAGTGGATCTACAAGGTGAAGCAAGTAGCAGATGGGAGTGTGGAGAAATACAAGGCTATATTTGTGGCCAGAGGATGCTCACAGGTGGAGGGGATTGACTATTAGGATAATTTTTCACCGGTATCATCAATTAGATACATCCTTTCACTCTTAGAGCAGATGGGGTGTCAGATACATTAGATTTATGTAAATACAACCTTTGTCAATGGAGTTATTGAGGAAGAAGTGTACACTGAGCATCTAGAAGGTTTTGAGACCATTGATAGGGAGTCATATGTGTGTAGACTCAAGAGAGCACTCTATGGGTTGAAGCAAGCACATGGTGCTTGGTACACTAGGATCAACAGTTATTTCACCGGGTTGGGCTTCACAAACAGTGAAGCGGATGTGAACCTATAGCATATTTTGGTTGATGGTAAGCTTTTGATTATTATAATTTATGGTGTTTATCTTGTACTGACAGGTAATGAGTAGCCCGTAACTTCTTGCAAAGAGGATCTTGCAAGAGAGTTTGAGATGAAGGACATGGGGCTCTTGCAACATTTCCTTGGCTTGGAAATATGGCAAGGAGATGCGGAGCTATTTGTATCTCAGGGAATGTATTCCAAGGAAATTTTGAGGAAGCTCCACATGGAGTGCAAAAAACCCATGGAGACTCCTATTGCAGGAAATTGAAGGAAGGAGAATGCTACTTTAGGTTATGTAGTGGATGCTACTATTTACAGGAAGCTTGTGGGTTCACTTATGTATTAGGTGAACACACGACCAGACATATGCTACATAGTTAACCAACTTAGTCAAGCTATGGTTAAGCCTACCAAGCTCTTTTGGAAGGTGAGGAAGCATGTTTTGAGATATCTCAGGGGCACTACAAAGTATGGATTATGGTATGGACGGACAGAGGGAGTCAAGATTCAAGGCTTCACTGATGCATATTCGACAAGGATTCCATCAGATAGGAAGATCACATCACAGGGCATATTTAGCATAGGATTAGCAACAATTTCTTGGTACAGCAGGAAGCAAAGATTATTTTCACTCAGTTCATCTGAGGCAGAGTACATGGCAGCTAGTCAGGCTGCATGTGAGGCCATCTAGATGAGGAAGATACTTGTTGGTTTGTTTGGTCATCATATGGATCCGACGGTGATTCATTGTGATAACCAGAGTTGCATAAAAGTATCGGTTAATTTGGAATTCCATACAGTTCCAAGCATATTGACATCCAGTACCACCATCTCAGAGATTGTGTTCAGAGGCACATTATGTTTTTGTAGTACATTCCCACGTAGGATCATGATGTAGATATCTTGATGAAGGCACTTGCAAAGAGAAAATTTGAATACCACAAAGCAGGATCAAGGTAGTTGATAATCCCTTTCTTGTTGAGAGGGAGTGTTGAAAATCAACAAGAAAATGTGTGTCTAATTTATTTTTCCCTTAAATAAATTAGACAATAAATTATAATCTTAACTCATAAAAACTTGTGTTAGTTAACTAAGTGAGAAAGAATTATTTAGCTCAAGAATTTCAAGTTTAGGATCAAAGGTGAGGCATGTAGAGTGATTCTATTAGTTTGGGGGTCCAACTGCAGTTAATGCACTAGTGTAGTGTGAGTTTAATCAGTCAAATCAAATCAATTGAGTTAAAGGTAGTTTAACTAGTTCTAACTCAGTGATGAGCTAGTGAGAGGTCAAGTGAATTAAATTAGATTTAATTAAAAAGTAGTGCTCTATCAAGTTGCTAATGATTTTCAATTATTATCTGAATGCATGTCAAATCTGATGAAGACCATGTTGAGAAAAATGTTGAAGGGAAGATAACTATCAGTTGTAATATTGGCGAATTTCCCAGGTGCAATTATAAAGCCACAAGATGCCCATGATGGATTGTGAAGTCAAAGAAGGTTGGAATTCCCATTTTATAGGGATTTATTTTCCTAAGGATTGCGTGAGAAAAGCAACTTGAAGGTGGGCAGGAAATTGGCTATGTGTTTGTCTAATTTTTCCTATATCAGTGTGAGACGATTAGTAGAGTGTATGAGGTTCTTGTGAGCACACATGTGTTGTATTGTTTCACAATTTCTTGTCTTATTATACAATAGAGATAGAGGGGTTTTTAGCAGTTTCTTTCCCCGGGAAAATCTTCTGTCATGCGATTGATTTACCTCTTTATCTTACTTGCATGTGATTGAGCGATCATGATTTTATATTCCACAAATATTGTAGAAGGATTTAATATCTTGTTTTAGTACATTTAATGAGTAGTTTGAATCCATTCGTGTAATTTATACATGATTAAGCTAACTTTTGGATTTAAAAAAATTATTAGTTGGGCTAGGATCAGTGGGATAGGTAGTCAAATAACACCCATTGGCCAGTATACATTAAAACATAATAGTTTTCTATAGGGAGCTTAAAATACTTCACCTTCTAGGGGTAAAACCTGGTGCGTAGAAGAAACCCATGATGGGGCTAAATATTAGACTATGGATACTAGTGATTCCCCATAAGGCTCCCAACACCTAAGTGGAAATATGGGTCCAAATTTGAGACCCAGAAGCTGACATTATCTCGCTTCCACTAGAGGAAGGTAAACATAGTGGCCATTCTTTTAGGTAAAACCACCCTATAGGTGATGGTTGTGGGAAGCAACCACACCTCTTCATACCTTCACTCAACCTCACTCGTATTCATGATCATCTAAGAGTTTGGTTTTTTGGAAGGCCACATTTAAATTTATTTTATGGCTTATTTGAGGCATAGGCGATCCTCTAGGCTAGAGTCTTTTTATTTGATATGATGAGATTTATTAAATTAGATTAGCATAACCTCTTATTTAGAAAACCACATTGAAATATTGCACATACATTTATACCTATTGATTGTTGATTTGATTTGATTTTTTTTCCTATTAGCATTTTAAATCCATTCCTATGTTGAGATCGTAGCACCCATCAAGTTCCAGTCATGAATATTGAGAGGTATTCACCCTTAGTTTCCTCTAGGAATACCCCTTTCACCTACCCTACAAGTGAGGGTCCCTCACCCTAAACCATATTTTGATTCTAGCTCATCTAAGTCTTCTAATAGTTCCTATGATTATGAATCCACCCAACCCCAACCTGCTAACACCATAGGTGTTAACCCTGATGGTAATTTCAGTCCCACTATGGGAGCCAATAGTGAATAAAATTTTGGTGCAAATACCAATAATAATGTGGGTCCTAATATTGAAACTAATGTAGGATAACCTACCAGAAACACTATCTCTCAATTATTTCTTCCTTTCATGGCTATATTGAACCTACCAGATCTAGGAAAACTCATTAATGATTCTCTACTCCATCATCTGCTATGTCCCCCAAATCCAACCAAAGTTCCCTTAAATATCACCAATTTTGAAGGGAACACAGGAGGAAATCCTTCCAACTATTGGACATAGTGTTGTCTTTGATGACAACCAACGTCATGTCAGTGATGTAAAAGGATATGTCAAAGGAAGGATATTGTTAGGTATAGCATTATAGTTTATGATAATTAATGTCATATCATTAATGTCAAAGGAAGTATGATGTCTTGGAGGTACAATGTCTTGAAAGATCACATCGATGATGTCAAATATGGCATGAATATTATTGAGAATTTGTTGAAGTTATGATGATAAAATGAATATATAGATGGTATGGTTGGATACTACTCATCAAGACCTTTTAAAAAGTATATTATACTTGGTCAAACTCCTTCAGAACTAGAAGATATGATAGTTTCAAAATGAAATTTGCGAAAAGGGATTAAAACACCAAATTTGTTAACATCACAAAAAATTAATTATAGTTTGTGCATCTTCAAGGTAGATCTATGCACTCATATGGAACTGAAGATTGTTGGCATACAAACCCGTGTGATTTTTAAAAATGTTTTATTTTTTTCATATTCATGCAAGTCTAATGGTTATACATGGGTTTTGATGGACGAATGGTGGATTGTATGTACTTGCATGACATTTAAAGATGCCCCCCCCGACCTCCCTCACGCGACTTATAAATGGATATTATCTAGTGAGTGAAATCGTGGCATGTGGTAGGTGTCAAGTGGACCTCTTAAGTAGATGCTAAATAGAACCCCCAATTCATGTGATTAACGATGTGGCCCTCCAACATGGATGCATAGGTGGTGACACCAAATTAAACTAGTGGAATCACGAGATCGGAACATGGGTGATGACATGGAAGTAAACATCATAGATTACATGGTAGTATTGTGGATGACATGGAAACATGGAAAGGTACCATGTGGCATGTCTAGTTAGCATTTTTGGATGGCTAATAATGCCAAATTTGGGTGACATGTGGCACCACATAGATATTTCCATGTTTTGTTGACGACATCACGCTATTGTCACCACAAGTTTTACAATGGACCTGTAAGGAATGGGTAATATAATATGGTGATATGAATTTTTTTAAGGTCAAACTTGCTCATATATAAATATATGATCCGCTCGTAAGGAGTGATGTGAATCTTGTGTTGACTTGTGCAATAAGTGGAGGATGTGTCATCATGGTTTGAATGATGTGTTATAGTCCTCAGTAGTAGGAAGCTGTGAGGCATCAATTATGGTTTCCATGTTGTTGTGGTTCAATGTTGTACTTTGTTGTGAGGCTTGGATTTTGATTGATGCGATTGTAGTCGATGTGACTCTATGTTCTAATGTTTAACTAGAACAATTGTGGTCTAACATAGTTCTCTGTTGCAAGGCCTAAAAATTAATTAGTGTATTTGTGGTTTGATGTGGCTCTTTTTTGCAAGGTTTGATTAGGGTGGTTATGGTTTGGCATGGTTATCTATTGCGACGCCTTAATTTTGGTTGGCACACTATTATGGTTTGATGTGGTCCTTTGTTACAAGTTTTGTTGGAACAATTTTGGTTTCACATGCATCTCTATTATGAGGTCTCACATTTTCTTGGCATGTTTTTGTGGTTTGGTGGGTCTCTCTATTGCGAGGCCTAACTTTTAGTTGGAGTAGTTGTGATTTGACATGGATTTCCATTGCAAGGTTTGACTAGGACATTTTTGGTCCAACATGGCTCTCTGTTGTGAGGCTTGAATATTGGTTGACACAATATTCTAGTTTGATGTGGCTCGTTTTTTCAAGGTTTGATTGTTGTAGTTATGGCTTGACCTTGTTCTCCATTGCAAGATTTTATTGGTACAATTGTGGTTTGAAATAGCTATCCATTGCAAGGATTTATTGATATAGTTATGCTTTGACATAGTTCTATGTTACATGGTGTTGGCTTCAGGGGTCCTGACCCAGGTTCAGAGGTTAATTTTTGCCAACAAACCCTTATACTACTGGCCCTTTCTGTAGTGGCCTACTTGCACAGCCCAAAGTCTCACCCGAAGTAGTATGGGAGGGTGCTAGAACTAGGTTTCCGCACCCTAGGAGAGGGAAGGTAAGTCAGGTAGAGTTGTGTTAGACTTGAAAATTATCAGATCATATATTACAAAACCCAGATCTATCAGCTCGTCCACATCCGCATGTGCAATATCATGTATAATCGCAACAAATCACAGATATAGGAAAATAAGGCAACTATCACAGCTATCCTTGCATCAAGTCTAATAAATAGATTCAGATCAATGGTCAATGAAGCATAAACACATAGCAGAATTAATTGCAGAGCTCAATATAGAATTATGCATACCATAACAGATCTAGATCGCAGTATAAACACGTAACACAAGTATTTGTGCAGCTTAAATCAATGACACAGAGCATGCATAAATAGATATCACAGATCCAATAGATTTAGAGATTTCAACAGCCTTGAATTCATCAATCCTTCAGCTCCTTTTACAATACCCAAAAACCCAACCTATGCACATAGTAGTAGGGTCCACACACAACAGGACTGAGGATATCCGCACACACAGCCAACAGGAGTCCTTTCCCCAAAAACCCAAACAGATCTCCTAATTTTCAATTTGCACCAATATTAATCCAAGTTTGTCTTACCACTTAGAAAGGTTCAACTACTTATACTATTTTAGCCTACGCATCCAATGGTCCGAAAACCATGGTTTATGGACTCTTGGTCTACCCTTGACCCACTTACAATTTATTAGGGTCTTTGACCCACCCCAAAACCCCTGCGTTAGACAAAATATAATAAAAAGTATACAAAATGGACTAGTTTCATAGCTCTTGTAGGAGACCAACACAATCTTGTGACTCGTCTCGAGTCACTGTGGCGGTGGGGTCTCCCCCTGCGCCTATATGGCTACTCCGGCCATAGAGTAATTTGATCCGATACGGTTTGAGCCAGCTACCATTGATGTAGCTGTGGAGCATATCTCTGCGCAAGGTAGCAAGCCTAACCACTCCACCATCTGTGATCTCCTTAACTGTGTAGGGAACAAGCCAATGTTGTCGGAACTTCCCGGGATGGTTTGAAAACTAGCTATTGTACAAGAGGACTAATTGGCCTTCCCTGAAAGTTTTCTAGTGAATTTTTCGGTCATGCCAAGCTTTATCATGGGCCTTCTCGACTTGCTAATGGAAATTATCAATAAACCGATCTTCCTCCAAAGCCAGAAGCTACGCTAATCGCTCCTCCATGATGTCTGGTGCTGCCATGTTTGTAAATGTTGTGATACATAGACTAGGAACAATATATTCCATGGGCATAATGGCTTCTTTATCATAAACCATCCCGAATGGGGTTTTTCCTATTAACTTCTTGTAGGTCATTTGATAGGCCTAGAGGATCGACAGAATGCACACATCCCAATCGCTGTGATCAACATTGCATACCTTAGTCAGTGCTTGCTTCAAGATTTTATTAAAAGCTTAAACTGCGCCATTGGCCTGGGGGTGATATGGCGTGCTCTTCACATGATGGATCCGGAATTCCTCGATCAAAGCTCGGATTGTTTCATTAACAAAGTGCGTACCTGTGTCACTTATGAGAATCTTCGAACATTTAAATCTGGTTAGAATTTGTTCAAAAATAAATTGCGTAGTGGTATCCACAGTACAATCCTTTACTACCTATGCTTCCACCCACCTAGTTACATAATCTGTGGCCGTAATAATGTAGCGCACTCCTGTCTTTTTTCTTGGGGGGTTAATAGACCCAATGAAGTCGATGGCCCACTTATCAAATGCTTGTAGGGCCAATTGTGGTTGAATGGGAATTTCATCTCTACTAGATGGCCTCCATGTTTGTTGGCACGTATCACAGGCTTTACAATAATCGTGCGCATTAGTATGCAGGTGTGGCCACCATAACCCCGCCCTCACGATATTTTGCATCGTTGCCTTCCTGGCGTAGTGACCTCCTGCTACTCCGTCATGAGAGTCGGTCAAGATAGCTTGCCTTTCATGCTCTAAAACATATCGCTGCAATACTTCATCTGCCCCCATCTTATATAAGTGTCCTGTGATGAGGGCAAAGTCTGGTGCCCAGGTGACCAACGCTTTTTTCTGTTGTACAGAGTACTCTAGAGGTGTCGTCCTAGTAGTCAAGAACTAAATGATATCAGCGAAGTGTGCATCTACTACCTTGATAGAAAATAGCTGCGCATTATGAAATCCCGCTTCCAGGTCGGTTGGCTCCTCGCCACTCTCTATCTAGGACAAGTGGTCCAGACCAACATTCAGCTTTCCCGGCTTGACTATGATTTCAAAGTCATACTCCTAAAAGAGAAGTAACCATTGGCATATTTTCCCCCCCAACACAGGCTTATTGACCAAATAATTTAAATCTAAATGGTCTGTGAAAAATTTGAAGTGACCTCCTAATAAGTAATGCTGATATTTTTACAATGCGTAAACCATGGCCAATCCCTCCTGCTATGTGGTGGAGTAGTTGTGTTCCGCTCCAGAGAGATTCCTACCTGCAAAGGCAACCAGATGGTCAATATCTCCTTCCCCGGGATGCGCAAGGAAAGCCCCAAGAGCAATGCCTAATGCATCAACGTGAACATGAAATACCTTCTCCCAATCTAGGAAGATGAGGATAGGTGCTGAGACGATCTTCTCCTTTAGTAGTTCGAAGCTCTTTTGGCATTCGTCATTCCAAAATAATGAAACATCCTTCTTGAGCAAATTTTCCATAGGGGCAGTAATCATCACATAGCCTTGAATGAATTTCCTATAGTAGCTCATGTTTGCAAGGATCGAGCGTAGCTATTTCTTCGTGTTTGGTACTGGAAAATTTATGATAATTGCGATTTTGGCCAGATCTATGATTAGTCCTTGCCGACAAACTATGTGGCTGAGCAAGATTCCGAAGGGGACGCAGAAGGTGCACTTCTTGATATTAAGGGAAATATGGTATTTCTAGCAGGCATCCAACATCATGCATGGGTTTGAGATGTGTGCCTTGACTAGGTCGAAGACAGTCTAATCATCGAAATATACCTGGAGGAACTTGTGAACGAAGTCTTTGAATACTGTGACCACGACCCGTGAAAAGATAGCAAGGGCATTTTTTAGGCTAAACGGCATGAAAACATATTGAAAATATCCCCACTCAGTGGCGAATGTGGTTTTTCTGTGGCCTCAAGTGCAACACTTATCTAATGGTATCTTGAGAACCCGCCCGTGAATGAGTACACTTCCTGTCATCCCACGCTGTCTAAAATTTCGTCTGAGAATGGTGTTGGGAATGAATCATGAATGCATGCATCATTTAACTTGCGTAGGTATACACATATATGAATCTCTCCCTTAGTTTTTTCTCTCTTGAACCACCATTGGGCTGACCGAGTTTGACTATTCAACAGGTTCGATGATACCTGCAGCAATCATTTTATCGAGCTCATCCTTGACCTTCTGCTTATACTTGGGGTTCAACCTGTAAGGTCGCTTCTTTCTGGGCTGCACATTGGGTTTGAGAGTGATATGCATGACCCCTAAGTCCCCCGTGATCCCCTTTAGCTCGAAAAACTTTGTAGGGAACAAATCCTGATATTCTGTCAATAATTCAGGCACGTTACCTACTGTATTGTCATCCCAGTAGTCCTTGATCCCAGTAGTCCTCGATCTTAGCCAACTTAGGGTGCTCTTTCATCCCAATGTTTACTTCACACAACTTGAGAGGCTTAGTGACATCTAATTCCTTTAGTGGAGGTCCTTCAACGACACGCTCCCCTTCCGACTCCAGGATAGAAACAAACTGCGGATCATCTTCACCTTCCTCTTTTTCCAAGCTACGATAGTTGACAATATCTTGTATCTGCATTTCCCATGTCGGTGTCCCGAATGCTATAAAAGAGCTGGACTTGCCAAATGTGTGTATGTCATGCAGAGCTTCGTCAAATGCCTTAAAAATCCCTATCAGACTGAATGTTCTGATAAAGTAATTCTTCAAAGTTTCCCAGTGGCGGGTGCGTTGATGTAGCTCCGCATATAGGTACCAGGAAGTGGGGATTGGACCCAACACGTGAGTAAATAAGTAAACCCACTCCTATATTTTGATCGCCCCACGCCTCCATCCATGCAGCCACGTGTTCATGCGGATCCCCTGGGCCAAGGAACAACTTGACCCGTACCTCCGTCAGAGTCTCAAATTACAGGAGCATCATGCCTCGACAATCCTCCCACTCCAGTAATACTTCCTTATGCGTATCCCACCATCATGCAAGGGTTTTACTCATCGCTAGGTTAAGGTCCCATAACCTTCATTCCTTGGGAACCTCGGCTTTGAATGCCCTCAGAAAGTCCCTAGCATTACCAGAACCATCGAAATAAGGTAAATATCTTACCTACGAGGAGATGCAGTGGAATTTCTTCATGATCTGAAGACATCTTAGTGTAGAGAAATCATGTAATTGGTTTTGCCAATTCTCCATCTACCCATCAGAGTCAGAGAAAAATTCGCTGTCATTTTCCATGCAGAGTACCCCCTCCGCCACGGGGTTCATCCAGTCTTCATCTCGCATAATCAACTTATAGATGTGATCTACATCCTCTTTGTCATGCACTGGTTATGTGTATCATTCACCCTCCACCGAATCTAATGGTACTATTACCCTTGTACCATTATTCTTGAATACCATGCTTCTCTTCTTTAGGTTAATGATTCCTCCCATATCAATGGCCCAATCCAAGCCTTGGAACATAGGGTAGGGGTCCGCATCTTCAACGATCTAAATTACTTCAAAGTCAACCTGGACCTTAAACCCTGCGATTTCCACCACAATATTTGATAGTCTTCCCAATGGAATGATCTTCTGTTGATTGGACATACACAACTGGATAATGGACCATTCCAACTTAGGTTCCCCCATGCATTGCCAAGTTTGTTGAGGTAATACATTCACATCCGACCCTAGGTCCAAAATAACCTAATCCATCTCGTAATCGCCAATCTACACAATCAACTGCATCTCCCTGCCGGTGAATTTCTTATACCTATAGAGTTTATGTACGTCCTTGACTTTTGTAGGGAGGATAGGTCATGTTGCGCAGCTATCTATCAATGCCTGAAGATTTTCCATAGCCCTCGAGTTGTGCAACAGCTTCATACATGCTTGTAAAAAGGGTTTTACCTCCTCATCTACCTTGAGGTCCTCAGGCAGCTATGAAGTAGATGCCTCTGCCTCGGCAAAGTCCTTGCGAGTTGCGATAAATGTTTCTTTCTCCTTTTTTAGATCCAAACCTTCCTATTTGCTAACTGCTGGGCAGATCAGAGGCTCGGTTGCAGTTTTCTCCCCAGGCCCCCTAGTGGCCATCCCACTGCGTGTTACGACATTTAGGCTTGGATATTTATCTAGTAGTTCGGCCTTAACCCTCTGTACATTCTACATAGGTGTCAGCTGCTTTTCCTGCATCTTCACTATCAAGACTGAACAATATTCAATCGCATGGTCCAGTTGCCTGCAATACTGGTAGGTCTATCTTGTGGGGTTTGGACAGTCCTTGGAAAAGTGCCCTACCTCTCCATAGTTATAACAGATGAGTTTCCCTCATCACCGACCTATGCTTCCACCTCTTCTGCCTCCCATGCCCCTTGCTAGGGAGCCCCTTGCACTCGAGAGCGATCTGGGTGAGGATGGGTCCGACTACACTATAGAGAGATTCCCCCAATCGATCATCAAATCATACGTCCGGCAGTTCTGTTCATCATGTCCTACCGACCTGCAGAACCTGCACCATTGTTGTTTTATTTCTGGGACGTACAGAGCAAGGCGGGGATAGTGGTTTGCGTCGTGCAGCCGTGAACCACGGTAATAATCACACCATAGTGCCGCCCAGTTGGTCCTACCACTTCCCTAGGGCGTAGCGGACTAGGTCCCCCAACCTGCATGTAGTCTGTTAACAACGGGCAGTTATCCTTGGTGTGACCATTCATCCTGCAACATATGCACCATCTTTCTGGGCTAGGCTCTGCGCCTCACTCCTTTCGCCTGTTCTGGATCTCCATGTGCATTGCCTCCAGTTTTCCTTGGATCTACTGGATGCCTAGCTGGGTATCGTCTCTGGCTGTAGCTTTGAAATTCATAGTGACCTTTAGGGTTTTTCTGGTGATTCAAAATTTTGGTGACCCATAGGTGTGCGCAGGTGAGGCAGCAACATAGCAATGAACCACTCTATGTGCTTTCTATCATCGTACTGAAATCCTCCTTCCCTGATCACCTTCTTTAGCCATTGATTTGCCTCCCATATAAATTCAGAAGTCCCTTGCTTGAAATCCTTTAGATCGACCACTATTTGAGAATAGGACTTAGGCTTCTTGAACTTTTGTTTTAAGGCGTTCTTGACCTCTTCGATGGTTGATTTTGCATGTTGTCTGATGTATCCCATGTACTAATCCAAAGCTCTTCCTTCGAAGGCAAGGGATAACTGTGCCCTCTTCACTGCATCACTAGCTACATTGTGCGTAGTCCACACCGATTCTGCGACAAACTAGAACTGCTCGATGTCCTCATCTCCCACACCCTTAAAGGTAGGTAATTTCATGTGCGTAGCCATGTCATCTTCTAGTGGCGAAGGTGTAGGTGAATTCTTACCCCTATGCTAGTTTGAAAGTGGTGTGACTAGAGGACTCTACGGAACTACTTCTCTTACCGGGCTGTAGAAACATCTACCTCTTTCTAGGTTGGTCCTGTTAGTCATCAGTAAATTTTTGTCATATAAAATGATGGATAAAGCAGGTCTTGAGCCTTCAAGAGATCATTTTCATAGAAAATCATTCATTCTTGAATTCTGTTGTTCCTTAGTAGTGTTTTTTCTTAGCAATATTTTTCCCTAGCAGTGCTATTCCCTAACGGTGTTGTTCCTTAAGTGTTGTTTCCTAATAGTGTTGTTCCCTAATAGTGCTATTCCTAAGTGTTGTTCCCTAACAATGTTGTTCCTTAACAATGTTGTTCATTAAGTGTTGTTCCCTTCAAAATATTGTTGTTCCCTTAGAAGAAACCCACCAAGAAAATCTTTTGTTCCCAGACAAAATTGTTTCCTAAAAAGCCCCATTTTCATTATTTCATTTCCTCCATTCCCCCCCCCCCCATATCGTTCATCTTCCTTAAAAAAACCCCTTCTTGTCCTTTTTTGGTCATATGACCTAGCCCCGCAACCGGGTCCCTAAACCCCTTCCGCCTTTTCTTCCATGGCCCCTGGTCACCTTTCCCCTCCACATGACCATACCCCATGCACCTTTCCATTTCGCGCTCCTCCCCCACCGTTGGATTTACTCCTCCAAATCCAATGGTTTGCATTGCATTTCGCGCTCATTCCCCCAAAAAAAAAATCGAACGATAACTGCGTGAAAAAAGTGGTTTGGGGGGGATGCGTGGCACATTTTAATTGGATTGCGTTCGTTTTATTGAAAACCATTTACCGCCCGAGGGTCATGCAAAAACCATGGGTGGCTTTCCAAGACCACTTTCATTCAAATATTCGTGGCAGGACTATTTGACACCCATTTTCTTTGTGGTTTCCTCCATAAAAGCTATCTACGCATTCATTCTCTCCATATTCTCTTCTGCCTCCGCCAGCCTCTGCATGCAGTTTTCCAACCCCGCAGGGTTTATTAACATGTTTATTTAGTATTTTTAGAATTCGATGGCAGTTCTGCAAGCCAAAGGCATTCTTCCAATTCATAACAAAGTATGGCCAAAAGATGAGGTCCCTCATGGTCCAAAAAAAGGAAAAAATCGCGAAAGAGGGTAGCTGACAGGGTTTGTTTTCATAGATCTAACCAGTGCTCCATGAGCGCTATTATATTAAGAAACCCTCCCACTTTGATGAAGCCTCCTATCCACAGTAAAGGGAAAGACAATGAAACCTAAAGATCAAAGGTTAAAAACGAGAATCAAAGATAAAGAGATGGAAGCGCAAAGATTAAAGATTCAAAGGGTTTAAATCCCGATAGTTAAGGATAAATCAAGATTAAAGGTTAAATACAGTGAATTAAGTACAGAAAGGCCGAAAGCCAAAGAAAAAGGGATATGTAACAATGAATATAGTCAGCATAAAAGGTTAAAGGCCCGAAAATGATTATAAAGCCTTAAAGCACATAATTAGAGTTAAATCAGTGTTTAAAGCTACATAAATTGACAAATCAACAAAGAAAGCCTTCGAATGCCACATCAGCAGGGAAATTAAGGCCAAAACTACCACCCACAGGCTTATTTCCTCAAAATAATACACAATAAATACACAGTCACAGATATTTCTAAATATAGCTCATAATTAATGGCCAGCCTACAAAAAAACCCCCAAAGTCAACAAAAATGACTAAAGTTGGTGAAATTTAATGTAATAATCAATTAGCAGATTTAAAACATCAGATAACTTCTCCATTCGGCCCTTCAAAGGCCGAGAAGCACTTACTCTGCTTTAATTGAACAAATAAACCCTTCTTTCACTCCACCTCCTCATCCTTCTATAAATACTTCTCTAGAAGACAGTATAGAGGTTGGTCTTTGAATACTCATCAAGTGTAAATAGCTTTGAAGTTGCTGAAGCTTTGTTTTGTAATAGAAGAAAGTTAGGCTGAGATGAGAAGTCTGAAGCTGTAGAGACCCACTGGACTTGAAAATTGTAATTGGTTTGAACATCAAATACAAGCTGATTTATGGAATCCTGGTCTATGTCAATGGTGATGTGTTTCTCACTGTAATTGTTATTTTCTTTATGTTTTCATTCTTTCCACTTTTCTCTGATAAAGAAAAGCAAATATAGATTAGGATTTACTATCAAGTACCCTAAATCTCATTGATAAATATTTATCTTTATGTTTTCTACTTATTGTGTATTTGAGGATAATTCAATAGAGTGTGATCAGCCAAGGAATTTTGGTTAGCCCTTGTCTTACTGAGTAAAACTTGAGATATTGTCTTTGAATGTTCTTGAGAATTTTGCTTATTAAAGTTTAGCTAGAGAATTTTATGGTTAGCCGTGTCCTCTAAGCTTATCTCCAATAGTTGTGATCCCTTAAGAGTATGTTGAAAGCAAGCTAGTTTAAAAGTACTTACCTGATATTAGAATACTTTTTTTGTTAATCTTGAATGTTTTCCTTTGAATATGCTGAAAGCAGGCTAAGTTAAAAGTCTTTACTTGATCTTAAGCTATTCTCTGTTTTTAATGTTTTCTCTTAAAATTATATCAAAATCAGGCTAGTTTAAAATTGCTTACCTGATCTTAGGTTGCTTTGTGTCTTTCCTTTGAGAGTATGCTGAAAGCAGGCTAAGTTAAAAGTCCTTACTTGATCTTAAGCGGCCCTTGTTTTCTTATATGTTTTCTTCTTTCACCACTTTAATGTTTCATACCATAAATCAACTTAAAGAGATCTATTGACATAGATGAATTTCCCCATAGACCACTCTTGAAAATTGCTGTGCAATTAAATCCTTTATGACTCCACAGCCCAATGGATTGACACTGTTTCTTACTTATCCTATTAGCTGAACCATTTTCAAACTACTCACAACTTTACCCTTCAAAAAACTTCCTTCATTTTAATGATATTCATCCCAACCAAACAAACAAAAACCCTTGTGCTTTATATCTAGCCTAATATCGTATCATAATCCTTAAAGATCATATCTTTAACAAAACTTATAAAGATAGATCCCTATCTGAATCTAGGATTCCTAGATCCTCAGATTCCAAAGTGGTTTTGATGTAGGCTCTGCAGCGTTTGTATTTGCCAATCTTGCAAACTACGGAGACCTAACAGAGTGGCGACCATACTGGGGACTTTTCTGAGTAAAATCCTTAAAAAAAAACACTCAGTATTCATTTAAGAGCATCAACTTTATTCAAGCACTACCAAGCATATTGGTGATCATGATAGGACTTGTCTGAATCAGTGGAAATCTAAGTACTTATTAGGATTCTAACAGACCCTTATCAAACCTTGGAGAAATCAGCTAGTGAACCATAGAGTAGACTCTGTTTGCCTCATCACCATAGCTAAGTGTTGAAACAGATATAGCACACTCTCATAACTATAGGACTGTAAAGAACTCAGAAAAACCCAAAACATTTCAGATTGGTATTCAGATAAATTATTGGTGGTGGGCCATAAAACATTTTACCTTCCAAAGCTAGAAATTTCCACCTGGAAACTCCACAATTATGAATTGACCAAAGAATCCACTGGGAAACCCATTTCTATCATAACATCATACAAACTCAGTCAAGGAAACTTTGAGGATTAAGTTTTCTTGTTAAAATATCAATTAGCCTATTAAAGATTCTCATACTTGGTTACAATTTTCTTATCATTTGGGTCTGAAAACACAACATAGTGGTTTCTAGAAGAATTTATAATAGAGCCTATCCTGACCAAAATCCTCCTGAGAGAGTTGATAATCCAGAAAGTATACTTAGGAAATCTCCTAAATCTAAAACTCCAATGTTTATCAGACCAACTCATAGAGCTAATTCTGTCCCTGAAAACCTCTTAGCTCTACAAAATACTCAAGTTGACTTAAGAAACCCATCCAGAACTAAGTCACATAGTGATATAGATCAAATATACTTTGAGTCTCCACACTCACCCCAACATAGTGGTAAATATCCTGGTAGTAGAGAAACCACTCCACCTGACCTTCATTTCATTCATAACTTTGGTTTCTCTCATTCTAGATCTACTCAAGAGTCTCTTGCTGGTCCATCCACTTCTGTTACCCATACACCCACTGTTCAAACCACTCCATTCCATCAACCCCCTCCATTTTACATCAGTTTGAACATACATGATAATATTTTACACAATCCCATGCTTGATTCAGGAGCATCACACAACCTCATGCCCAAGGTAATAATGGTAAGATTAGGCTTAGAGGTAACTAGACCCTACAAAGATTTATATTCCTTTTATTCAAGTAGGGTAAGATGCCTAGGCCTAATAAAGGATCTTTGTGTTAACTTAGCCCAAATACCAGCGAAAATCTTAGTGATGGACATTGTAGTCGCTGATATACCCCCCAGATATGGCATGCTCCTTTAAAGATCATGGGGTGCTAAGTTACAAGGTACTATGCAGATGGATATGAATTATGCCACTATCCCTGTCTTCAGTCAACCTAGAAGGCTCTATAGGGAAACACACATGAAATATATGGTGAGTAGCCAAGAAAGACCGGAAAATTCTCCTCTCTATTCCATACACACTGACCTTGAATCTTTCATTCTCTAAAATTATGATATTCATAATAAGCAAGAGTTAGTAAATAAAACATAATAAAATGTAGTAATCACTACACATCCAAATATAGTGGCAGTAAATGATGAAGAGGAAAATAAAGAGAAAACCAAAAGACAGTTTTCTTATTCAGAAAATTACAACAAATAGATTACAGGTCTTAAGGTTCAAAATAGTCATAAAAATAGTGCAGATCATGGAAATCAAAGAATAAAACCTCAAAACATTGAACATCTCGAGGAAGAAAACAAAATTCAGCATAGTACAGACTTGAAAGAACAACACAGTGACATATTTGGCAAACAAAACAAAGAGGAAAAAAATGAAATAAATGAAAAATATGAAAACAATCCTCTTTGGAGCATTAATTTTGATGGGTCTTGCACTAAAAATGATGCAGGAGTAGGCATATGGATACACAACACTGAAAACAATCACGCTGAGGGGCATTCCTATAGATTAAATTTTCAATGTACAAACAACATAACTGAGTATGAATCTCTCCTTTTAGGCCTACATTTATTGAAAAAATTGGGGGCCAAAAAGATAAAATTTCATGGGGATTCAGAGTTGATTATTACGCAAGTAAATGGGGAGTACAATGCTAAACATCCCAAACTTAGAGCCTATAGAGATGATGCCATGGACTTGTTAAAAAAATTTGATGAATTCCAAGTTATCTTTGTCCCAAGAAACCAAAATATCCTTGCCCATGGTTTAGCCTTTGCTGCTAGAACTTGTCTAACACCTTATCAAACCAAGAAATGCACCATCCAAGTAAAATTTAGACCAGTTGTCCCAGATAATGAAAGATATTGGCAAGTTTTTGATGGAGATAAACAAATAGAAAACTTCTTACAGTCAAAACATGAATTTGAAACACCAAACTCAGATTCAGAGTATGATGAAGACTGTCCTATTGAATAAAACCCACTTACCAAAGAAGAAAAGTCTTTGGAGATTGCTAAAATAAATCTATTAACAAATGAACCCAAAGAGATAACAGAAATTAGCACGGATTTGGAAGATGAAGACTTAGATTTAATCTAAAGACCAAATCTTGCCTAAAGGACTGGTCCCCTTAGAGGAATTGTTTGACTTGAATGATGTGGCTAAAAATCCAAAGCTGGAACCCATAGAATCTGAAGTGGAAGAATGCAACGTAGGCAGTGAGGAAAAAGCCCCAAATGATCAAACTATCAAAAACACTGCCAGCTCACATTAAACTGAAATATATTGAGTTGTTTAAAGAATTTTCTGATGTATTTGCATGGATTTATGAAGATCTAAAATCATATGATATAGAAATAATCTAGCATAAGATACCCCTCAAGGAAAACCAGAAACCTTTTAAGTAAAAATTGAACAAATCAACCCTGTTCAATTACCTATGCTAGAGAAAGAAATAAAAAAAATGTATGATGCTGGAATTATTGTCCTAGTTAGATACTCAGAGTGGGTGTCTAATCTTGTAACAGTTAGGAAGAAAACAGGAGAGATAAGGCTTTGTATTGATTTTAGAAACTTAAACAAAGCCTCATTAAAGGACAATTATCCCTTACCCAAAATGGATCATATCTTACAAAGGGTAGTTGGTTCTAGAAGAATTTATTTGCTAGATAGCTTCTTAGGCTACAATCAAATATTGGTACATCCTGATGGTCAACTTAAAACAATGTTTACTACACCTTGGGGTACTTTCATGTATTTGAAAATGCCCTTTGGTTTAATGAATGCTGGTGCCACATTTCAGAGAGCCATGGATATTGCATTTTCAGAAGAAATAGGTTACTTCATAGTGATTTACTTAGATGACATTACTGTCTATTCTAAAACAGATGAAGAACACCTAATTCACTTGAGAAAAGTCCTTGAAAAATGCAGAAAATTTGGGCTATCTTTAAATCCAAAGAAAACACTTTTGGTCTCCAAGAAGGCAAACTTCTTAGGTATATCATATCCGAAGAAGGAATAAGGATAGACCCAAAGACGATTGATTGTATTTTGCAAATCATCCATCCCAGAAACATCAAGGAACTTCAATATTTCATTGGAAAGATCAATTTCTTGAGAAGGTTTATACCCAATCTAGCTGAACTCCTTAGAAACATGAAAAACATGCTTAAAAAAGAAGAAGGAGTTAAATGGACCTTAGAAGCAAAGAAATCATTTGAGCTGGTAAAACAAGCACTCACCAAAACACAAGTCCTCATTAGTCCTGATTTTACAAAGGATTTCTTCATTTTTTCATTTGCATCAGAACACACAGTAGCTTCTGTCCTATTACAGAAAAACTTGAATGGACAAGAGAAACCAATTGCATTTTTCAGCAAGGCATTGAGAGATGCACCTTTGAAGTACAACATAATGGAAAAACAAGCCTTTGCCTTGGTCAAAGCCTTAAAAGACTTCAGATTTTACATTTTACATTCCCACATCATAGCATTTGTGCCTCATTCAGTTGTGAAAGACATTTTGACCCAAGATCCAGATGGCAAAAGAGGAAAGTGGATTGCTGTAATTTTAGAGTATGACTTAGAACTCAAGCCCACTAAGCTCATAAAAGGTCAAGGACTAGCAAAACTTATGGCTGAATCAAACTTTCAAGTTCTTAATATAAACATGTTTAATGCATTAGATGAACAAGAGGAGTTTTTAGCTCCTATTATTGAAGATCATTTTTTGAATTCATCTTGGTATGCTGACATTTTGTATGTTTTGCTCAATCTTAATGTTCCTCCTACATTGTCTAAAACAAAGGCAAGATTCTTAAAGTTGAAAGCTGTAAATTACTGCATTTTGAATAAATGTTTATATTGGAAAAATGCTAGTGGATTATTGCTTAAATGTTTGCCTGAGAATGATGCAAATAAAATCAAGCACGAGTTTCATGAAGGAGAATGTGGAGGCCACCTCTACTGGAAATCAACTGCCAACAAAATCCTTAGAGCTGGCTATTTCTGGCCCACCCTCTTTCAATATGTCTATAAAATGGTTGTTTCCTGTCACAAATGCCAAATCTTTGAAGGCAAAAGAAAGCTTCTTCCCTTACCTCTGCAACCAATCACTGTTGAAGCTCATTTTCAGCAGTGGGGTCTAGACTTCATTGGGGAAATTCATCCTGCTTCATATGCCCAACATATATGGATCCTCACATTAACAGACTATTTTACTAAGTGGATAAAAGCCATCCCATCTAGGAATGCCACAGATTCAGTCATCATTTCATTCCTCGAAAACCATATACTGTCTAGATTTCGTTGTCCTAGGAAGATCATAACTGACAATGCTGCTGCATTTAGATCTAGAAGGATGGTTGAATTCTGTCATAAGTATCAGATCATATTGGGTCATTCCATAGCTTATTACCCTCAAGGTAATGCGCTAGCGGAATCCTCAAATAAAATTCTGGTAAACATTATTATGAAGTTGCTAGAAGACAACGAAAAATCATGGCACAATAAGCTAGTACATGCCTTGTGGGCAAATAGACTAACCATTAAAAAATCCATTGGAATGTTTCCCTACCAGCTAGTTTATGGAATTGATGCAATATTTCCAACCGATTTAGTAGTGCCAGTCATGAAGCTGATCCAGGAAATACAGTCTGAAGATGATGATGTGACAAGAAGAATAAACCAAAATATACATTTACAACAAACCAGAGAGGAAGCATACATTAGAGCACAACAACTACAAGAAAATATCAAGAAGTTGTTTAATAAAAGAACCAAGGCAAGTGATTTCAAGATTGGTGACAAAGTTTTGAAATGGGATTCAAGAAGAGAAAATAAGGGAAAACATGGAAAATTTGGTAACTTATGGCAAGGCCCTTATCTTATCCAATCTGCCATTGGAAACAATGCATTTTTTCTGCAAGAATTTGATGGAGCTGAATACTTTGGAGATCCTGTCAATGGCAGGGTTCTCAAACATTATTTCTATTAACTGATATTTTTAGTTTTAAAGCTTTCTGTTCATTGTATATATCACTGCTTTTCAATTTAGAAAAAGAAAAAACTCAAAAACAATAGAAAATAAAAAGAGGGTAGAAATAAAACAAGAAAGGTACAGCCCCATACCCAAAAAAGAGATATTTTGAAAGTGTGCAAGCTTAAAATGCCACTACCAAAAAAGAACACTGCTATTTTAGTCATACAGCCTAATCATGACAAAGATAGATTTCAATTTTTTTCTGATAGGTTAGTGAAGAAAGATTTTCCAAACTGTTCAATCTTGGATTATCAGTATAATATATTGGGATAGAAAAAGTGGTTCAAACAAGCTTAAAACCGGAACCTGTAAATTATGATGAGGAATTGGTTCTAATATGCTTAAAATCTGAACCAAGAGAGAAGAGAAATAGCTCTAGAAAGATCAAAATCAAAGCTAAAAGAAGAGTGAAGGATGTTTTTATTTTTCAGATATTAAGCCTTCACAATTTTGTTTTAAATATCTACAAATAAGTCTATGTGCAGCTTGTACACACAACCATAGACAGCATGGCAAATTAGACAGTCTAATCCTGATTTTACTGTGTCTAGATTTCTCTTTTAGAAGATAGAGAATAAAATCTGCCAGATAGTCTAATCCTGGAATATAGTAGCTTAGGTAGAGAATCTATGAGTTCAACTGTTTAATCTAAACTCATGGAAGAAATAAGGGTAGATTTAGATTATTTTTTTCCTATTTTCAAAAGAATAAAATGTTGATGTTTAAGGTCTGCAAGTCCAAGTGCACCTTTTGAAGAAAAAATGATAGGAAGTAGGCTGTGTAGGTAGTTGTTTCGGAAATAACTCTATTTGATGTAAATACTGATCATCTTTCAAAGCTTCATGATCAAAGAATAACATATTTTCAATGGATGAAGGCACAGGTATACATCCCAGAGATCAAATTCTGAAGTTCTTGACACCTCCAAGAAGCTGCCATCCCCAAATGGAGCCACTATTAGCCATCAGTAAATTTTTGTCATAGAAAATGATGGCTAAAGCAGGTCTTGAGCCTTCAAGAGATCATTTTCATAGAAAATCATTCATTCTTGAAGTCTGTTGTTCCTTAGCAGTGTCATTCCTTAGCAGTGTTGTTCCCTAACAGTGTTGTTCCCTAAAAATGTTGTTCCTTAAGTGTTGTTCCCTAACAATGATGTTCCTTAACAATGTTGTTCCTTAAGTGTTGTTCCCTTCAAAATACTGTTGTTCCCTTAGAAAAAACCCACCAAAAAAATCTATTGTTCCCAAACAAAACAGTTTCCTAAAAAGCCCCATTTTCATCATTTCATTTCCTCCATTTACCCCCCCATATCATTCATCTTCCTTGAAAAAACCCCTTCTTTTCCTTCTCATTTTACCCCCATTTTCCCTAAAATACCTTCAAAACCCCTTTTAAACCTGTAAAACCCTATTTATGGTTTAAAATTTCTCATTTCTTCCTTATCGGAACTTGAAAAACCCTTAAAAACACATAAAATCCACTTTTCCGCTTTTATTAACAAAACAGGCTTTTAAGCCCCTCGGGGCTTAAAAGCTTGGCCTTTTTCGGTCATATGACCTAGCCCTGCAACCGGGTCCCTAAACCCCTTTTTCCTTTTCTTCCATGGCCCCTAGTCAGCTTTACCCTCCACATGACCATACCCCATGCACCTTTCCATTTCGTGCTCCTCCCCCGCCATTGGATTTACTCCTCCAAATCCAACGGTTTGCATTGCATTTCACACTCATTTCCCAAAAAAACAATCAAACGATAACCACGCGAAAAAATTTGTTTGGGGGGGACGCGTGGCACATTTTAATTGGATCGCGTTCGTTTTATTGAAAACCATTTACCGCTTCAGGGTCACGTGAAAACCACGGGTGGTTTTCCAAGACCACATTCGTTCAAATATTCGCACCAGAACTGTTTGAAACCCACTTTCTTTGTGGTTTCCTCCATAAAACTCATCTACACATTCATTCTCTCCATATGCTCTTCTGTCTTTGCCAACCTCTTCATGCAGTTTTCCAACCCCGCAGGATTTATTAACATGTGTATTTGGTTTTTTCAAAATTTGATAATGGTTCTGTAAGCCAAAGTCATTCTCCCGATTCATAACGAAGTATGGTCAAAAGATGAGGTCCCTCATGGTCCAAAAAAAGGAAAAAGTCACGAAAAAGGGTAGCTGACAGGGTTTGTTTTCATAGATCTAACCAGTGCTCCATGAGCACTGTTATATTAAGAAACCCTCCTGCTTTGATGAAGCCTCCTATCCGTAGAAAAGGGAAAGACGATGAAACCTGAAGATCGAAGGTTAAAAACGATAATCAAAGATAAAGATATGGAAGCGCAAAGATTAAAGATTCAAAGGGTTTAAACCCCGACAGTTAAGGATAAAGCAAGATTAAAGGTTAAATACAGTGAATTAAAGACAGAAAGGCTGAAAGCCAAAGAAAAAGGGATATGTAACAATGAATACAGTCAACATAAAAGGTTAAAGGCCCGAAAATGATTATAAAGCCTTAAAGCACATAATAAGAGTTAAATCAATGTTTAAAGCCACATAAATTGACAAATCAACAAAAAAAGCCTCTAAATGCCACATCAGCAGGGCCATTAAGGCCAAAACTGCCACCCACAGGCTTATTTCCTCAAAAGAATACACAATAAATACGGAATCAGAGATATTTATAAATACAGCTCGGAATTAATGGTCAGCCTACAAAAAAACCCCTAAAGCCAACAAAAATGACTAAAGTTGGTGAAATTTAATGTAATAATCAATTAGCAGGGTTAAAACATTAGATAACTTCTCCATTCGGCCCTTCAAAGGCCGAGAAGCACTTACTCTACATTAATTGAACAAATTAACCCTTGTTTCACTCCACCTCCTCATTCTTCTATAAATACTTCTCTAGAAGACAGTATAGAGGTTGGTATTTGAATACTCATCAAGTGTAAATAGCTTTGAAGCTGCTAAAGCTCTGTTTTTTAATAGAAGAAAGATAGGCTGAGATGAGAAGCCTGAAGCTGTAGAGACCCACTGGACTTGAAGATTTTAACTAGTTTCAACATCAAATACAAGTTGATTTATGGGATCCTAGTCTATGTCAATGGTGATGTGTTTCTCACTATAATTGTTATTTTCTTTATGTTTTCATTCTGTCCACTTTTCTCTAATAAAGAACAACAAATATAGATTAGGATTTACTTTCAAGTACCCTAAATCTCACTAATAAATATTTATCTTTATGTTTTCTGCTTATTGTGTATTTGAGGATAATTCAATAGAGTGTGATCAGTCAAGGAATGTTGGTTAGCCCTTGTCTTGCTGAGTAAAACTTGAGATATTGTCTTTGAATGTTCTTAAGAAGTCTGCTTATTAAAGTTGAGCTAGAGAAGTTTATGGTTATCCCTGTCCTCTAAGCTTATCTCCAATAGTTTCTTTGAAAAGATCCCTTAAGAGTATGTTGAAAGTAGGCTAGTTGAAAAGTACTTACCTAATCTTAGAATACTTTTTATGTTAATCTTGAATGTTTTCCTTTGAATATGCTGAAAGCAGGCTAAGTTAAAAGTCTTTACTTGATCTTAAGCTATTCTCTGTTTTTAAAGTTTTCTCTTAAATGCATATCAAAAGTAGGCCGGTTTAAAAATAGTTACCTGATCTTAGGTTGCTTTGTGTCTTTCCTTTGAGAGTATGTTGAAAGCAAGCTAGGTTAAAAGTCCTTACCTGATCTTAAGTTTCCCTTGTTTTCTTATATGTTTGCTTCTTTCACCACATTAATGTTTCATACCATAAATCAACTTAAAGAGATCTATTGACATAGATGACTTGCCCCATAGACCACTCTTGAAACTTGTTGTGCAATTAAATCCTTTATGACTCCATAGCCCAATGGATTGACACTATTTCTTACTTATCCTATCAGCTGAACCATTTTCAAACTACTCACAACTTTACCCTTCAAAAAACTTCCTTCATTTTAATGATATTCATCCCAACCAAACAAACAAAAACCCTTGTGCTTTATAACTAGCCTAATATCATATCATAAGCCTTAAAGATCATATCTTTGACAACACTTATAAAGAGAGATCCCTCTCTGAATCTAGGATGGCTAGATCCTTAGATTCCAAAGTTGTTTTGATGTAGGCTCTGCAACGTTTGTATTTTCCAATCTTGCAAACTACGGAGACCTAATAGGTCCGATAGTATTTACCGCTTCGCGTCGTACTCTCGTCTATATCAGAGGTCATTCATTCAGTGTGGCTACACAGACTACTTTTTTCGCACAATAATAGCTTAATCAGCAATGGTAAAGTCTTCATATGCTTACCCCTAAATCCTTTGAAGAATATTTTCTATGCTTTAGAGTAGGAGACGAATTGATCAATGGAAAATTCCATCACAAATCCTCCTAGCACGATGTCCACCCAATGATCTACGGTGTGAGTGATTGTGTTATCAACCTTTTCTAACTGCTAGATCAATTCTGGGGTCCACTGTCGGACCCGCTCGTCATTCCAACTCTTCTGAAATTCAACAAACCATGCGAACCACTCTTGGAGCTTGGTTGCAATGGTTATGAAAAATATCTCGTAGATCTTTTTGAAAATATACATATTTTTCCACTCTTCGGTGGTCAACCTCTTACTGTGGTTTTCTTTCACTGTGAATTCCTGATCTTGCCATTCAAACCATTCATCAATTTCTTTTCTTTCAGGTTTCCAGTATGGCCTCGGCATTAACCAATCCCTCTCTCAAAATGCTCCCAGTCTTGGCAACGAAACCATTTTTTGGCTTGAGGGGTCCATACTCACCCGAAGTAGTATGGGGGGTGCTAGAACCAAGTTTCCGCACCCTGGGAGAGGGCAGGTAAGTCAAGCAGAGCTGTGTTTGACTTGACAATTATCAGATCATATATTACAGAACCCAGATCTATCAGTTCCTTCGTATCCACGTGTGAAATATCATGTATAATTTCAACGAATCACATATATAGGAAAATAAGATAACTATCACATCTATTCTTGCATCAAGTCTAATAAATAGATTCAGATCAATGGTCAACATAGCATACACACATAGCACAGTTACTTGCGGAGCTCAATATAGAATTATGCATACCATAATAGATCTAGATCGAAGTATAAACACATAACACAAGTATTTTCACAACTTAAATCAATGACACAGAGCATACATAAACAAATATCACAGATCCAATAGATTCAGAGATTTCAACAACCTTCTGCATTCATTAATCCTTCAGTTCCTTTTACAATACCCAAAAACCCAACCTGCGCACACAGCAGCAGGGTCTGCACATAGTAGGACTAAGCATCTCCACACACACAGCCAGTAGGAGTACTTTCCCCAAAAACCCAAACAGATTTACTAATTTGCAATTCGCACCAATCTTAATCCAAGTCTGTCTTACCACTCAGAAAGGTTCAACTACTTATACTATTTTAGCCTACGCATCCAATGGTCCACAAACCGTTGTTTATGGACTCTTGGTCTACCCTTGACCCACTTAAAATGTATTATGGGCTTTGACCCACCCCAAAACCCCTGCATTAGACTAAATATAATAAAAAGTATACAAAATGGACCTGTTTCACAGCTCTTGTAGGAGATCCTGTTCCAATACATGGTTTATTTGGCTCTTGGTTCGAAGGTTTGACTTAGAATTAGAGTAGTGGATCTCTATTATGAGATGTGGCAAGGACAATTCATGAACCACCAATGGAATGGTTTTCTATTGAGGCATAACACACATTGTTATGCTTGATTGTGAGCTTAAGTATCACCTTTTCACTTGGTTTTGGTTGTATTGTTAGGCATGATTAAAAAACATAATATGGATGGCTCAAAACAAATAAAATAGTAGCATAGTCAGTATTGAGTCATGTTCCACCATGAGAGGTCATGGATTCAAGTTTTATTAGGCTTGCCAAAAAAATATTTCACCCTTAGAATTACATTCTGTCAAACCTTTTGATGGACTAGAGAAGTGCATTTTTTTGAATGAACACTAGAAAAGTGCCTTTTGTATATTGTGAGTTAGAAATGTTTAGTGTTAATACAAGAAATGAAAAAAGGGCCACTTGATCCAGGTGGATATTGGTGGCCACCCACCTATTCCACTTGGGGCCCCACCATTGTTTCTTTCATTTTTTCAGTTTCCTTAATAATGGCACAATTTACTATTTTTAGAAATTTTTCGGGTCTTAAACTTTCGGAGCCATTTTGAGGCCCTAAATGACGTTTTTTGGGAAGCGCTTCTCCAGTATATATAATTTAATTATTGAATCGACATTCATAGTTAGCAATTGTATTCCTCAGATAGATATTTCTAACGATGTATCATGTGTGTCAGACGAAGATAGTATGCCAAAGTTACAACCCCATGAAATTGATGTACCAATTTACCCCGACGGGGCCCATATTTTGGTGTTTCATCTCCTAGGGCTAGGTTTTTGGATGTTTAGGGTTTTCCATTATTTCTCAATAATATATAAGCCTCCAAGCCTCATTGTAACAGATATTTTAGAGGCCTGTAGCCACGACATCTCTTCTCAGAGATAAGCTATCAGCGCCCTGGCTACTTTATTTCCATTCTTTTTGTAAATAGATTTTAATTCTTTGATATTAATCAAATGAAGTGTTATTTTCACTAAATTTTTATATTTATGGTTATCTATGTATTCTGTTGCATTCCTGCATAAATCTGGATCAGTGGTATCAGAGTAGTCTACTCTTTCTCGATCCTTTTTTGCATGTCCCCAACGAGGTCGGTGCTTGATCTGGTTGAACCTTTGCAAGATCATCCTCGCAAACCCTGACGACTGCCTATGGGGGAAAAAAATAAATACAAGGGAGCAGGAGATCCTATCAAAATATTTCTCGAGGAGGCGCTTGAAAAAAAATGAATGGAATGACGGATAACTTTTCCCAGATCCTTCAACGACTTCCCACTAGCGACACATCTACATCCAACATCCACTTTGGAGGTCCAACTCCTTTTAAAGTACAAGTAAACTTTTACATTCCCATATTTGAGGGCCAAATAGATGCATACACTGTAGATAGATGGTTGAATCTATTAGAAGGATATTTCCCAGTTCATGACTTTTCCGACCAAGAGAAGATTATTTTTGTACTCCTTAAAGCTACCCCCCATGTCAAGGATTGGTGGGAAACCTACTGTGAGAAAAAGGATGAGGTGGAACCCTCTCTTTTCTTGGTCGTACCCACTTAGAGTTATTTCCAAGATTCCATCAAGGAACAATATTATCCCATGGGGAACTATGAGGACAAGTACATACAATTGACTACGATGTGGCAACAAAGGGATCAATATGTACATGAGTTGACGAATCTATTCCATACCATATGCACAAAATTGGGAATCAAATATTCGGAAAAACATTTGGTGCTAAACTACCGCAATTTTCTACACAAATAAATTCAGGAGGAAATGGATTTCCTCAATCATCTCCTCACTTGGTATGGCATACCGTTATGATGCCAAGATTGAGAAGAAATTCAAACAGAAGAAGCGAGACTTTGGATCTGCAAATCAAAATCAAGGGAAAGGTGCCCCCAAACCACAAAAAAAAGGACAAAGCCAAGGCATGGTGACCCAAGATAACATACCAAAGCTACAAGAAAATAACAACACCATGAAGCCGAAGATGGACATGGGAAAGTGGTGTGAGTTCCATAAGATCTCCACTCACAACACAAGTGAGTGTCAGGATAAGTAATCACTGGTGGCCGAGATGAGGGCTTCTGAATTACATGCATGCTTCAACTCTGAATAAGAACCTGACAAGTGGACTGGAAAAGCGAAGCATATTATTGATGCAGAGCCCAATGCCACTGTTTCCACTACAAATATCCAGAAGGAGGAACCAGAAGATCCAACGGAGGAGGAGCGTCTCTTCCATTCTTAGATGAGGGTAAAGGGTTTCGCACTACAGCTCATTGTCGACAGTGGGAGCCAAAATAACCCCATTTCAGCAGAGTTCATGAAGCGTTTTGGTTTGCCTACCACAACACACACACAACCGTACACCATCAGGTGGCTTCACCAAGGACGGGATCTCCACGTCAACCAACAGTGTCGCCTTCCCTACAACATCAAACCCTTCACAGATGAGGTATTATGTGACATTTATCCTCTTGATGTTTGTGATGTATTATTAGGCCAACCATACTTGTGGAAGAGACATGTTGTGTACGAGTCCTGGCCTCGCGTTGTTATTGTTAATTTGGGCAATAAGTTTTACATGATACCTAAGGTACCACTGCTCACAGCTATCTCTTTGGTTACTGCAAAATAATGTAGTAAGCTCATTTACAAAACCGGAAATTTTTTTTTCCTGATGATCTACCCCCAGGGCAAGAAGAAGAATGTGGCCACGACCTCCAAACATGGATCCTCCACACGAAAACAACAAATGGACAATGTCATGGAGGAGTATGGGGACATATTCACCTCACCCATAGGGGTACCTCTGCACTGTCAATTCAAGCACCCCATTGATCTGACCCCAGGTGCGCCATTACCCAACAGTATGATCTATCATTGCTCTATTCTAGAGAATGATGAAATCAAGAGGCAGATTCACAAGCTGTTGTAGAAAGGTCACATTTGGGCAAGTTCATCACCCTGTGGGAGCCCGATATTGTTAGTGTAGAATAAGGATGGGAGTTGGAGACTCTGGATTGACTATCGGGTGCTGAACAAGATCACTGTCCATAATAGGTACTCGATCCCATAGATTGATGACCTTCTAGATAAAATCAAAGGGGTGAAATATTTCAACAAGATCGACTTGAAGTCTCGGCATCACCAGGTAGCAATCGAACCATCTAATGTGTGGAAGACTGCCTTCAAATCCAAGGAGGGCCTTTTTGAATGGCTAGTCATGCCTTTCGAGTTGACGAATTCTCCCACAACCTTTATGAGGCTGATGGACGACGTCTTGTGGCCATTCACCAACTCATTTTTAGTAGTGTACTTAGATGGCATCCTGATATTCAACCAAACTTGGGAAGAGAACCTCCACCACATCTGACAGGTCCTCCAAACACTACGACAACATAATTTGTGTGCCAATTTGGAGAAGTGAACTTTTGGCATGAACCAGGTTTAGTATCTGGGATACATTATTGATGAACGAGGGGTGCATGTGGATCCAAACAAGATCTAAGTAATTTAGGATTGGCCGACCCCAACCACTCTAATAGATCTTCATAGCTTTCTGGGTCTTGCTAATTTCTACTATAGGTTCATGTTAGGATTCTCTCATATCACTTGGCCCTTGGGTCAAGTCATGAAGGGAAGGGTGAAAGAAAAATTAGTTTGGTCAGAATCTCAATAGAAGGTGTTCATATAATTGAAACATCGCCTCTGCTCTGACCTAGTGCTCACATTACCAGACTTGAAACAACCATTTGATATCGAGATAGATGCCTCTGACTATGCTATTGGGGTAGTTCTTACTCAACAGGGGCATCCGATGACATATCACAGTGAGGCATTGTCTGATAGAGTCTGCAAGTATCCCACTTATGACAAAGAAATGTATTCCATTATGAAGATGTGCCGCCAATGGAAGCATTACATTTTGGGGAAGAAAATGGTCATCCACACGGACCACCGACCCTTGTAGTTCATACAAACACAAGGGAAGTTTTATACTGATCACCATCAGAAGTGGTCCACATTATATTTTGTAGATTTCTTTGGTGTGATTTTTGAGTTGAGGAATTTAGAATCTCCAAAATATTCATTTTTGCATCTACGTTTTGGGTCTAGATCAAGACCCATCATCAGGACAAATCCTTCCAAGAAGAGAGGAGGTTATATGAAATAAATATAAGAATCGAACAGAGGGACGAGGAGAGAGAATGAGTTGACCAGCAAATGTTAAGAAATTAAATAAATAAATAAAAATATTAAAGTTTAATTAATGTAAATTTTGTACTTATTTAAAATTACTAATAAATTGTTTTTAGATTAATTAATGCTAAGGTTCATTAAGGTACATTAATGGATTTTAATTAATTTATAATTGCTTTGATTTATTAGAATTATTTAATTATAAATTGAATTTTAGTTTAAGAGAGGATTTAATATAAGTGGTCCACATATCTGCAACAATTTCATTTGAACATCAAGTATAAGAAGGGCAACACCAATAATGTTGCAGACTTCCTCAGCCGACCATCGATCATGGTGCTAACCACCGTTATCAACTCTTGTGGGAACAAGACTTCTGATTGGCTGCTTCACTAAAAGAGGGATCCAAAATTGGCTATACGTACAACACACTCTTGGAGGGTAAGCAAGTTCCAAATTTTCACTTCCAAGATGCACCGTTATGTCACATAGGACACCTTTGTGTTCCTTTAAGTGAGAATGCCATGATGATTTGGGAAGCACTCTACAATCGATTCGTTGGGAATTTAGAGGTCGAGAAAATAGTGGAAGTACTACAAAATTATTTCTATTGGTTGAACCTTTGACAGGATGTTGAGAAGTAAATCAGATCCTACACTGCTTGCTCCATTTCCAAACCGACCATCAAGAAACAAGGCCTCTATACTCCGCTACCTACCCCTATTCAACCTTGGGAATCCATCTCCATGGATTACATGTTGGACCTTCCTTCTACTAATCATGTAAATGATTGTGGTTTTGTGGTCGTCGACAGATTCTCGAAGATGGCTATTATGTCGGCCTGCAAGAAGAATATCATAGCAGAAGCCACTACTAAACTCTTCTTTGAATGAGTGTGGGTGCACTTTGGGATCCCACAGTCTATCATCTCAGATTGGGACATCAGGTTCCTTAACACATTTTGGTCCAGCCTCAGGTCAATTTTGGACACCAAGCTCAC
Source organism: Pinus albicaulis (assembly GCA_034641835.2). Classification (NCBI taxonomy): domain Eukaryota; kingdom Viridiplantae; phylum Streptophyta; class Pinopsida; order Pinales; family Pinaceae; genus Pinus; species Pinus albicaulis. The sequence continues at coordinate 876,878,738 of CM076572.1, forward strand.
CAATTCCACAACTTTCCATCCCCAAATTGATGGCCAGATAGAGGTCATCAACAGGACGATTATACACCTTCTTCTCATGTACAATTCAAAACATTCATGAACATGGGATGAGAGCCTTCCCTATGTACAACACAGTTATAAATGGGCTCTCCACATCTCAATCGGCCATAGCCCCTTTCAGGTGGGCCTGGGGTTCCAGCCACTATGTCCCATTAACGTATCCATGTCATTTGTGGCTACTCAAGCCAATTTAGCTCATGTCCAGTCTGAAGATGACAAAGCAAAAAACTTCATTGAGCACATTCAACACATCCGCCAGCAAGTTCATGACATATTTTAAAGAGCCAATGATAATTAAAAGCAACAACATGATCAACATTGGGTGCCAACCACTTCCAGGTGGGTGATAAAGTGTGGCTACATTTGCAAAAGGAGCACCTCACTGGACCCCGCCGCAAGCTTTGCCCACTCTGATATGGGCCATACACCATCAACAAGGCTATAGGTAACAATTCCTTCGAGCTCAATATTCTACCATTCCTTGGTCTCCACCCAGTATTCAATGTGGACCTCCTTTGGCCCTATTTCCCACCTCTACTAGACACCTCTGACATTGCAGAACAACTCACACCAATAGAGTTAAACCTCGACTGTATGGAACAGGCCACCATAGATTTTATCATGGAGATGAAAATCAAGAGTACTCACCAGTAGAGGATCCAACTGTATTGGGTGGTCGAATATGGCCACCTCTTGCACCAAGGAAAGTGGTTCACCAGGGACCAATTTCAACAGAAGTTTCTTCATCTCATGGAGGAACTCAACGCAATGGCGACCATTGCTTCCTAAGGGGGGAGGAATGATCCAGGTGGATATTGGTGGCCAGCTCCTATTCCACTTGAGGCCACACCATTTTTTCTTTCATTTTTTTAGTTTCCTAATAATAACACAATTTACTATTTTTAGCATTTTTTCGGGTCCTCAACTTTCAGAGCCATTTTGAGGCCCTAAACGACATTTTTTGGGCTTCGCTTTTCTGGATAAGATGGTTTTGTTCCAGAATTGATATGCGTAGTGAGTAGTTTTAGTCCTTTGATATATATTTCTAACGATGTATCATGTGCATCCAACGAAGATAGTATGCCAAATTTACGACCCCGGGAAATTGATGTACCAATTTACCCTGATGGGGCCCATATTCTGGCATTTCATCTCCTAGGGTTAGGTTTTTGGATGTTTATGGTTTTCCATTGTTTCTCAATAATATATAGGCCTTCAAGCTTCATTGTAACAGAGAGTTCAAAGGCATGTAGCCACCACATCTCTTCTCATAGATAAGCTACCAGTGCCCTAGCTAGTTTGTTTCCATTATGTCTGTAAACAGATATTAGTTCTTTGATATTAATGAAATGAAGTGTTATTTCCACTTTTTTTTTTATATTTATAGTTATCTATGTATTTTTTTTCATTGCTACATAAATCTGGATCACTACTATTTATGATTGAAGAATTAATTGAAGTTGCATTGATACGATCAAATTTGGAAGAGTTATTTATTGCGTTGATATTGGGGATCTAGTCTAAAATGTTATGAAAGATAGTCCGCTCTATTTTTGTGGAGGTGGTGGATTCCTCAATTAGGTTGAAGCCTACAACAAGTTGGTGTTTACATATTACATAGGTTGGTTCCTCAATCGAGTTGGATCCTATAGCAAGTTGGTACTTGCATATTTTAGAGGTTGGTGCCTCCATCAAGTTATAGCTTACAACAATTTGGTACTTAGATATATTTAGTGGTTAGTGCCTCCAATAGTTTGGTGCTAGAAAATATATTTTTGGGTTTGTGCCTCTAGTAGGTTGGTTCCTGCAAATTCGTTTAGGGAGTTGGTGCCTCCAGCAAGTTGGTTCCTGCAAATTGATATACTTAAAGATTGAAGAAGATAAAATATTTTTGATTTATCCTATAAGGGTTTCCATATAAATATGGTGTATTGATGTGTTCATGTGATGATGGTATTTATTGATGCATTATTATGTTCACAGTTATTATTAATTGTGAAATTGTTTAAATGAGTTAAATTGGCAGTTACACTACTTCACCCCCCATTTCAATGTGATAATTATTCTAACAATTTGTATTAGAGTAGGTTCCATTAGGAATCATTAATCACTAGAAGGTTGATCATAGGGAACATGTAAAATCTCATATATTTAGGAAAGCCTCCTTAGTTTCATGGAACAAACTATGATTTCTTAAAAATAAGAGTGAAAACCTACATCATGTCTTTAGGTATTGATGAATGGGTGGCTCTTTAGAATGTTTTACATGTACCTACTACTCCTCCCAATGATGTAGCTGGTATTTTTCATTAAATATTGAGATCACTACCCTCGAGGTTTAATCCTAAAGTATTAGCCATTAAGGAATTATATGAAATTAAAAATTTAAACATGTACACCATTCATGGAACTCTTATTTCATAACTACAAACAAAAAAGGAGAAGACATGATCCATAGAAGCCACATTCAAAGAAGCCAAGGAAGGAAACCAGAACATGACTCAAGAAGATTCCAATCATGAGTCAGATGAAAAGCAAACCAAATTTTGTAATAAAACTAAAGAAATGAACTGAAAATTTCAAAGGTAATTTTCCATTTAATGTTTTGAAAGTGGAATAATAGGACACTATGTTTCTAAATTTCCTTATGCAAAAGTAAATGATAATGATTATGAAGTAAAGTTCAAATATAATGACTATAAAAGAATATGAAATACCAAAAGGAGCAGCTTGTATGCTAAAGAATATAGTTATTATGAAAGAAATGAAATCATATCTAATGATGAAAGAGGAGAGATATTGTTCATAGTTGAAGAAGATATTGGAGTATAATTAGACTATTAAAGAGAACTCATAAGTGCCTTGGAAGAACTAAGATCTCTAACAAATAAGGTATATAAAATAGAAAAAAAATGAAAGAATATAAAGATGAAGATCATGATGCATATTCTCTCTCAAAATTGAACTAGATGAAACAAGGAGAATAAATGAATTCTACCATAGTAGCTAATTGAAATGGAAGAATATTGTGGAGAAATGGAAGAAAAAATGTGCTTTTTAGAGGTGAATTATAGAAGACATCAGATAAAATAAATTTAAATTTGAATCTCCTTAAAATTTTAAATTCATTATATCACATCCTCATCCTACAGATATCTCCCCTTATCAAAATAGGTCTCAGTGATTAAGAGCCTCACAAGAGATCCAAAGTGAATATCCCTTAAGGACACCAAATGAACAAATTAATAACTATGTTGATACAGTCATATGATATAATAGGAACACAATTGAATACTCCATTCATGTCAAGGAACAACCTAAGAACAACCACTTCAACACATCATGTAACCCTCAGAAAGGAACTAGGAAGATACATCTGTCCTGAGCAAAGAAAGGAACTAGGATGAGGGCACACGAACCATTATGAAAGAAAATATTCTCATGGGATCTACATGAAGCAATGGAATAGGAGTATAATATCAAAAAAGAGATGAATATCTTCCAAGGAAAATCTTGAAATGAAGTGATTCATCAAGACAACAACATTAGGTAGGTATTAAAATATGCTTTTTGCTCATTGTTTCTCATGCACAATATTTGGACATAAAGCAAAGGATTGTAGAGCCTATGCCATGAATGATTATATCATAGATAAAATATATTATCAGAATTCTAGGAAAAGATATAAGAACAATCAAACCATAAGTTGTAACAATAGGTCATATGGGCCATTATTTCCAATATTCAAGCCCAACAAGAAATTCTACAAGTTCCGCAAAGAAGGACATTAGTTCATGATTGCAATATTAATTTGAGATGGTTCAAGGAATAATTATTCTATCATCTAGGACATATCACCAAGACATGGAGAAGGAAACATGAATATTCAAGGATAGATATGACCACTCAATTCTATTTAACTAGTCAAAGCTTCTTCAAGTATATAAATGTTTGAAATGAGACTTGAAGAAGCAAAAGTGTCGAATATAGATGTAGATTTGAAGAAAGAAGCCTAGAAATATGGGAAACAGTCACCAAAAAGAGTAGTTGAGAACATATAGGGATTTTGTGTAGATTAGATCTTGAGACACCTATATTGGATTAGGGTTTTGTGAAAGTGACACCTGAAAATAAAATGGGAGAAATTTATTCCCCATAGTAAGGAATGACTTTTAGATCTCAACTAAGTATAGGGATTACCTCTAAAATTTTGATAGGGAGGAGTATTACCATAATAGGAAGCTTTTATAGGAGGAAAGTTTATTCATAGGTGAACATCTCATTCAAGAGGGAATAGGGTCCATAGGAATATACAAGAATAATTTTGTGGCATTGGCCTAGTAGTAAGTGGTCACCAGATAAGTAGTCATATTTAGTGGTTCTATTTCCCATTAATGTCAAAGGGAGAGAGAAAGAGAATTGTAAAAGAAAGAGGATTTTAGACTACAAACATGATAGTGGGAGTTCACTTCATTGATGAGAGAAAGATGAAAGAAGATATTTGACCAAATACTTAGAAAGGGGGGTTCAGTCCATTACCATTAGTTACCATCAATGTCTAGTGGTTTTGCTATTAATGATAAAGGGGGAGATTTTTGGAAATGATGTTTTCATTAATGAAAACCAATGTCATGTCATTGATGTCAAAGGAATTATATTATTGGGTATAATTTTACCTTGATGACAATAAATTTCATATCATTAATGTCAAAGAAACTATGATTTCTTAGAGGTATAATTCCTTCAAAGATCACATCGGTTATGGAAAATATAGATTCAATATTATTGAAATTGTGTTGAATTTTCTACGATCAAATGAATATATAGATGGTATAGATATATATTCCTCTTCAATACCTTTTCAGTTGTATATTACACTTGGTCAAACTCCTCCAAAATGAGAAGATATGCTATTTTTAAAGTAAAATTTGTGAAAAGGGGTCAAAACACAAAATTTATTAAGAAAAAAACAAATTAGTTAGATTTTGTGCAACTTCAAGGAATATATATGCATTCATAAGTAATTGAAGTTCTTTAACACCCTCTTATGACATCTACCCAAGTAATCGACCAACAAGGGTAAATATGTGACGAGAGGCTACTAATATGAGATTCAACCTCCTAGATTGCATTAAGGAAGTGGAACCGATAGAAATATGAGAAAAAAACCTTACACGACATCAATAACATGTCCACGAGGTAACCCAGCCTCCTAGACCCTTGAACCCTGAGGGGGAACTGATTTTTGACCCTTTTGAGCCTTAGCTATGGGAATGTATGTGAAAGGGAGTAGGTAGAAGCTTATAGCCACAGGAATTCCAAGGCAAGATCACGACAAGGGCCACAGCAAGTCATTTTTACACATGCAACTCCGAGAATTGTTCCACCTTTTTATCCCCAGAGCCCAGGTTACTACCCAGAACTTCATGAAACTTTAGGAGAGGATAAATAACATTAAAAAAAAGGTATGGAAGTAATCAGATCATCAGGAACTCATATGTACCCCTCCCATCCATGACATGAATTTCATCAAGCATGTCACAAACATTGCATCTATAGGTGTAAACAACAAATTTAAACATAGGGGTCTCATTCTTATCTAAGAATCATTAAGAAGAATTGCTCCCTTACATCATAAGCTGCAATACAATCTATTTGACCATAGATACATGGTGTATTCATTTACATGTAAAAGCATGGATATATCCATACATCATAATTGATAAAATAAAAGCTTATAACCATCATAATAAAAATAGAAATATCATGGATACAATCAATAATAGAATCCACATAATAACCAGTGTGATTATACATTAAATACAAAAGGAATGAGATTATAATTAATCTGTAAAAACCAACAGGAGATGGGACTTCGACATTCCACCCGACCATAGATTGAATGAACCAAATCTCTCTTCAACCAATCACCCCCGTGCCATATTCCAAGCATGAATGTGGGACTCAAACCAAAATAACTGACAAGGGAATCCTAAGGCTAAACCACCTCACCCTCATTAGTAGAAATCAGGCTTTAGCATGACCCATCCCAGATCACTAGGCCAACACAATAAACATGTCATAACCAACTTTACCGTGATATACACCCAATCACTACGCCAACACAAGCATGGCTATCTCCAGATTCTCTCCACCTACACCATGAGGAATTTTCCTATCTCCTAGTCTCTCGAGATTTGTAACAACCCACTGTCCAAATCAGGGGTCACTAGGCCCTAATCTGAGACACAACCCTCTAGGATTTACTATATATCATGTCATTCACCGGAAATAATTCCTAGGCCTAATCAAGGGAAACCACCGTTGACCCAATTTATGGGATTAAATCAGATCATCAATTCTCTTATCAATCCGGTTTTCGTAATCTTATAATCACTCCAACATATATGGTTTAGAGGCACTTTATACAAGTTTAACACCTATCTAGTTGGAATCCTTGAGTATTTTTTCCAAGCAAGATTCATTCTCCCTTACAGGAGAAGGATTCAAAAAGCCTTCAGCGGCAAGATTAACACTTCCAGATTATCAATTTTCCTTAATGAATCAAATAGCAAAAACCTAATCATACATGAAATGAACAATTTTTGACAAGTTTAGTTATTGATTGTGAAATAAATATCAAGTCCACTTACAAGGATTCAATTCATTATATATCTTAACAAGACATATCAATAATAACTTAATAAAAAAAAAGATAAGATGAGAAATCTTGGATAATTCAAGACTATTGACAATGAAATAAATACCAAGCTCTCTTATGAGAGGTCAATTAATAATATGTCAATAAGAACTTAGCAAAAATTTGAATAGACTAAAGGGAAGTACAAAAAACTAAAATGAAGGTACACCAAACTGAAATGAAGGTACAACAAACTAAAATGAAGGTACATCAAATCAAAATGATACCAAACAAGGAGAAACTAGTGCACAAGCTCGGCAATGGGGGCCCTCCACACTTCCGATGCACACCTTAGATGAATATCAGATAATAATAATTGTTCAACTAGATCAAGCATCATCGATCATGCATAATAGAAGAAAAATAACTATGAACCAACTTCTTTCACTAATTTACAAAAAGTCTCCAAATTCACATAGTTAAAGAGATATTTTCCTCCTCTAAATATCACATATTTATAAAAGTACTTGGTAACTAATTAAGTAAAAGTACTCAAATACATTTATGATGTACTTAGATAAGGTCTACAAATCAAATTCAGTACTCCTATCTCTAAAATCTGGGGAAAATCACTTAAAATCACATTCTGCCCATATTTCATGCTCAAATCAGGGGATATTTTTGAACAGCTAGTCTAGTTTGACCAACATTGACTAGCCCTAATCTACTTGTTCTGATGTGAACCAGAAGGTTTTCACCCATCCTTGGTCCCCATAATTTCCAGCTGTGCATCTGGTTTGAGCCCAGATATCCTGCAACCATTACTTCAAACGAGCTATTACATGATTTTTTAGTTCTGTCATAATTTAATTTCAATGCTTAATTTTGAATAAAACGCTAAAATAATTAAAAGACATTATTTAACTAACTTGATGTGAAAAATGAGCTCAATATGATGATAATATGATGAGAAAAAGTGATAAATGATGAAATGTATAGGGTAAAAGAATTCAAATTCAGAAGCCAACACTCCCCCTTGTTGTTCATGAAGCATTTCCTCATGCTTGATTAATCCTCTTGCATCTTCTTATATCCCCAGATGCTAATGTGGTTGCCTCCATCTGAGTTTCCTGTAGGAGAGCCTCATCCCTCTTGTTTCTATTTCCCCCACCTTATGCTTTCCAATTTTTACTTTCTGCCTTTCATACTTGTACTGCTAGTTCTTCTTTTACTTTAGCCATCTGTAGGCCTGCTTTGAGATAAGAATGTTTTTCTTCTCAAATTTTCTTGCCTTCTTTGTAAGCCGTTTGTTTTATTCCATAAGATTTTTGTTTTGATTTTTATAAATGTACTTTTCTCCCTTTATATGCCTTTCCATTATTTCTATTACCTGAAATTTTGCTTTCAGTTCCTCTAATTGATTTGTCTCATCCTCCTTATATGGTTTTGAAGTCTACCCATAAGTGTCTTTTGCAATATTTTTTATCTTCTTGCTCAATTTCTCATATGGAGAATAAGAGGATGATTCCTCTTTTTCACTTTCCTCATACCATTTATCTTGTTCTACTTATTTAATTTTTTGATTTGCTTGCTTTTCGAATCTCTCAAAGATCACGATGTTCCTTTTGTGCTTCATCCATAGGTATTTCTTCAAAATTTTCTTGTTCTTCAATGTTTTGAATCTCAATAAGAGGTTCCTCCAATTTTTGCTGGATTTTCTAGGGAAGGAGACAAATGGTTTCTCCTTTTGAAGGTTTTGTAATTCCATTTTCTTCTTTGATATTTCTCTAGGGTATGAGGATGTGTATACCACCTCTTTAGAGGAGTGTGATTGTGTATTGGCCTTTAAGGTTTCATTTGACTGTTCTTCCTTTTTAGGGTTTTCTATGAAGTCATTTCATTCAAGGAAACTTGACTATGTTTCCTCTGTTGTATTTTTCAAATGGTGTTAAACAAGCATTTTTATCAATCCATGGTGCTAATAACTTGTATTTTTTCTGTCACTATTCCCTCTGACACCTTCAATCATTTTCAATAAATTCATTGTGAAGAAATATGGAAGGTTGACCTTATCTTCTCCTTGTATATGCTGAAGGATTTTGATGTGGTACATATGTACCACACTATATATCCATCACATGTAAGATATTTCATGAAAATGAGGATGAGTTCCCTCAAAGGTTCTCGAAACCATTCTCTTATAACTCCCTTCTTCCAATCAAAAGTCCCTTTTCTAGATTTTTGTGAAAAGAAATTCCAATATTTTCCTTTGAAGTGTTTTCCCCTATGATATCTCTCTCCTATTTGAGGCAACCTTGTGGCCTGGGCTATGTAATATTATGTTATTGGAATTTTTAAATCACCTATGACTTTTTTTCCCTCTTGAAAGTTTGTTAAAAATGCTTCTGTACTTTCCTGTTATACCCATTATATTTGCCTAGATATTCTAACAAATCAGCCTTATGAAATTCTCTGTTACTCTCTTGTGTCCAATTTTCTGGTTGAAATTCAACTGGTTCCATTCTTCATCATTCCATTTGGAAGACTATGTTTTTTCTATTTATATATGCTCAAGTTAAAAAAATTCTCAGTGAAGTCTTCGTTTTCAAGGTAAAAAAAAAACATCCATTTTTACCCTCTTCTTTGTCTTTGAAATTTTATTTCTGGGTTTTTAAATGAAGTTTTTGTTTTCTAAAAATATTTGGAATAGTATTTTCTGCAATTTTCGATCACTGTGAAAATAAAATGGCATCAATGTAATTTTTTTTAAATCTCATAAGAATTTCTCTGTACATACCAAATTACCTATTTATGATGTCAATTTGGTGTTTCCCTCTGTTGAAAACCCTTCTATCTTTGTTCATGTGTGTAAAAATCGATTTGGAAATGGAAACCTTTCTATATATGCTCCTTTATATTTAAAAATAATAATAAAAGTTGATTTGAAAACGGATTCTATAAAAGTTTATTTAACTACTACTCCACTACTGAAATTTGAGTTCTTCTGTCACTCATCTCCCTATTATCTCTCAACTTATATGCATTTTCTACCAATTATTTCCCAAAATCGATGAAATTTTTTTGTGTGAAAAACTTGGGATATCTTACCTTCATTGATTCAATATTCTGTTATGTCATTCTGCTTGTGAATCACGTTCTTATGCTCTCGGGTCTTCTTGTTCTACTGCCTTAAAACTATCGTTTTAACTTATTGATCTCTTGGCCCCATAATTATTTTCACTCACACTTAATAGCTTTGATTCACAACACTTGCACTTCATGAAAATTTAGTTCACAATACTCCACAATTTTGTAGTTTGGGTGCTTGCTTCATGGCTTTGCACTTTGCCTTCATATTCCCTTTTTACATCAAATTATTACGACTCACAAATTTTTATGACTCTCGCTCATGAATGTCAAATCAATTTTTCTTAATTGTATAGGATTTTTTTTCCATCATCAATTTTTATATCCTTCTCTTGAGTTTTCTTATTTCATCATAAAATTGTAGGTAAACCCATTCTTATATATCATTTCATCATAAAACAATAGGCAGACCCATTCTTATACATCACTAAATTGTACAAGGTTCTTATTTCACCGAACTATAGGGAAAAAAAATTGTGCTTTTATGATAACAATTTTATGATTTGATTTTTGACTTTTTGTTTTTCAACTCTCCAGGCTTTTGATGATAAGAATAGGAATTCACATTTGTCTTTATGATGAAACAAGAATGATTTCATTTTCTTAAGGAGGCTCTCTATAAACTAAGAATACCATGATAACTCCATTATATTTTTTAATCATTTCATGCATGAAACTTTTTGACTCTTGACATCTCTTTTGTGTTCCTTGAATTTTGTTTTTCATATGTGCCTTTGGAAGGTTGTTCTTTTTAAATGACCACTTTAGGGCCATTTCAAAGCTTATGAACTCCTTAAAACATAATATCTTTTTTTATTTCAATGTTATGAATTATTTTTTTAGAAGAGGAAATCCTTACAAAATTTGAAAAATAAACTCTTCTCTTAATTTTGACTTACATTTTGCTTGATACTAACCCCCATTTTATCTCTTTTGCAAAGATTGTTTTCTGCTTCCCTCTTTTGACTTGTTTTTGCAGGAAATTAGTGTTTGAAAGGTAATTCAGGTATGGAATATGTGAAGGAGGTGTAGGTTATGGAAGATGTGAAAGAAGAGTAAGTTATGGAAAATGTGAAAGAATTTTTATATAGGATACATCAAGGTTAACTAGTCCTTTAATTACAAGTGTCTATTCAAATTTAAAATCATTAAAAAAAAATTATAATTTACAGAACTTTCCATTGGTTTGATTGTAGCTTTCTTTTATAAGTATCTCTTTTGATTGGTTATTCGTTTTCTTTGAGATGAAGCAGTTTCTTTGATTGACACTTGAAAATTAATTTTTTTACAGGTCCCTTTTGTGGATTGGATTCAACTTCAGGTCCCTCTATGGATTCTCTTGTGCCTTTGATTGGATTGGATTCAGTTTCAGTTCCCTCTTTGGATTCTCTTATGCCTTTGATTGGATTGGATTCAGCTTCAGGTCCCTCTGTTGATTCTCTTGTGCCTTTTATTGGATTGGATTTAGCTTCAGGTCCCTCTATGGATAAACAAAACTTTCCAATGAGGTAAATACAAAAATATTTTGAGATGGAAAGGATAACAAAAAAAAGCATAAATTATTTTTTTTCCCTCCCCCTTTCTGTTGCAAGACTTGTACTCAAGTATTTTATTTTTTAACTTGATAATTGTAGTAAAGAAATGAAGTTTTATTGTTTTGAATTCTAATCAGCAAATATGAATTATTTTTCTAATTATAATTCTGAGTTGGTTCTCTTTTTGGACTAATGATGCTCCTAATGTTGTATTTGATGCATCTCTGGATATGTGAAATGGAAATGACCAATTTGGTCCTCTAATAATTGGTGTTGTGGAGAATTTTTGTTTTAGTTTCTCAAATGCATTTTGGCAATCAGTTTTCCATTGAAACTCTACATCCTTTGTAAGCAATTTAAACAAAGGGAAGGCCATCTTACTAAAATTTTCAATGAATCTTTGATAATAGCCTGCATAACCCACAAAAATTCTTACTTCTTTTTGAGTTTTTGGTGGTAATAAGTTTACAATGATGTGTATTTTTGCTGGATCCACCTTTATTCCAGAAGATGAAACATGGTGTCCCAACACTATCCCTTCAGTTAACATCATAAAACATTTCTCATTGCTAAGAGATATATTAGTGTCAATGCATCTCTCTAATTTTTTTTCCAAATTGTTTAAAAAATCATCAAATGTATTTCCATAAACAGTGAAATCATCCATGTAAACTTCTACACATTCATGTATAAAATCAGCAAAGTAGTTGTTGCATTACATAATCGGAAAGGTAACACATTGTAAGAATATTTTCCCCAAGGAAAAGTAAATGTAGTTTTATCCCTATATTCTAATGCTATCTTAATTCAATTATATCCGCTAAATCCATCAAGAAAAGAAAAGTACTTTTTCCTTGCTAATGAATCTAGGACTTGATCAATGAATGGTAGTGGAAATGATCCTTTAGTGTCGCTTTGTTTAATTCCCTATAGTATACACATATTCTCCATTTTCAAATTTTCTTGGGAACTACAACTAAGGGAGAAACCCATTGACTATCTGAGATAGGGTAGATAAAACCTACCTGCAATAGATTATTCAACTCTTCTTTTACTATCTCTTTCATCATTGGATTCATCATTCATTTCGGTTGTATTACAATTTTGATATTTTCATATGTGTAAATGTGATGCATGCATGTTTTTGGATGAATTCCCTACATATTTATATAATCCTAAGAATTTTTTTTTGAGCATTTCCTTAATATCGCAATTACTTCTTCTTCTTGTGATGATTACAAATTCTTTCCAATATTAGGATTCCTTCCAGGGCTAGTTTGAATTATTTTACTTTGAGAGCTTGTGATTGAGTTAACAGGAAAAATACTTTCAAACAATGTTTGTGATGAATTAATAGTGCAATTTTCATGAAAACATTGATTCAAAAGTTGAATTGAAGCTTCATATTGGATGGTTATAAGCTACTCAAAAATATCAACTCCCGAAATGAAAAGATCCATTAAGTCCTCATTATCCTTTTCCCTAAAATCAAAGGCTTAATTTATTCTTAAGACAGACTGAGTTTCTTCTTTTTGTTCATCATTTCATGATAATAACGTGGATATAGAGCATGAGGATAAAGTGTTATGTTCTTTCTTTCATTTCCATGCGATATGATCATACATCTTGATCTACATCCAATGAAGGCATCTGTTGTGGATAACTATGGTCTGCCAAAAACTAAAGGATGACCTCCTAAATTTGACTTTGGTTGTAGGACTAGGACATCTATAAGATATTCTCATGAATCCAAAGAAACAATGATGTCCTCACGTACTCCTTATAGCACTACTTTGGATCTATCATCTATTTCCAAAATTGTAGTGGTAGGTCGGATATTGGGAAATTTTAAACACTTCATAGTTTCAGTTGTCATGACATTGATAGCAACTCCTAAGTCGATCAAAGTTTTTGAGACTGAGAAATTGTTGATTGAAATTGTTACCATAGGTATTCCATAACCAAAATATTTCTCAACTGTTGTATTTGTTGACATTAGACTGGCTAATTTTGCGATGACATGAATTGTGGGTGGATCCTTCTTTCTTTTACCAGTTGTTTTGATGCATAATTCCTCAATTGCTTTTTTATAGTTAGGAATATCTTTGATATCACGCAATAAAGTAATTTTCACATAGGAAATTTTCAATTCATCCAAAATATCAATTCAGGAAGAGGAACTATAGATTTTTTCTCTATTAACCTTTCCGGAAAAGGAGGTGTTTAAGTTGTTATTTTTCTACTTTTCTAAATTTGATGATCTTCATCATGTTTTCAGGATTTCTCCCCCTCTTCAACGTTTTCTTATATAATCATAGGAGAGTATTTTTTGTAAAAATTTCCCATAAATTAAGTGGATGTTTTGAATGGGAAGGATGGAGTATGAAGTCCCTTCCTCAATATTTTAAATTGTCTTTCCACTTTGTTACTTGGATTTGCTACTAATTGAGATGGTAATTGAGTTGGTATAGGTGGAGATTGGTTAGATGGAAATTGAAATTGGTGAGGTTGAGTTAGTGAAGGTAATCATTGTTTTGTAAATGGGTTTTATTGAGGGGTTTTCTCGCATTGTTATACGGGAATGGTTGTTGATATGACTGTTGAGGATAAGGTTGGTATTATTGTTCATATGATCATTGAGGAGTAAATTGTTGAGGAGATTGGGCTCCATAAGCATATCCTCACCAAATTTGTGAAGGTTGGTTTTGGATTTTATGTGGATGTCAAGCTTTCCATGGCATAAGAGCATTCCATGATGATTGAGCAAGATATTGATAATTTTGAGGAATTTGTTGAGTAAATTATTTAGGTAAATTTTGAGGCATACCTGTAAATCGTGGTTGCCAAGGTCTTCTAAGTGCGAAGTAGTAGAGAGAGTCGATCCCTTGTACCTCTTCCATTGAGTTTACCTGTAATTCCTTGAGTTTTGGACAATTATCAGTTGAATTCTTTTCTGTACAAAGTCGACAAACCTGAATAATATATAAAGGACATTCCTTTAGTGGATGTTTCTTTCTACATTTAGAACAAAATATTGATAGTACCTAATTTGTTCATCTTTATTTTTCTTGGCTTTTAGTACATCGACTTATGTCCCTAATTTTTGCAAGATATCAATTTTAAAATTCTCAAATAAACTCCCTAATTCTTCTCTTGTTGTGCTTCTTGTTGCAGATTTAGTAACTTTTGAATTTGTATCTCTTTTTCCACTTTTATTTCTTCTTTTTGAATACTTTTGACATAATTGTGCAATCTCCTCAAATGGTAAATATGAGATGTCTCCTTTTCTCATTACATTGAGAATATCTAGATATTCATCTCGTATACCTTTGAGAAAAATAGTTCGAATGGTATCAAGATTTAAAGAGTGTTGTTTGGATTTTTGTAAGTTGTAAAGAAATCGTTCTAAATATTCTTCCAAACTCTAACCTTCTTATTGAGACATCCCAAAAATATCTTCCTTCGAATCTCTAGGCCTACAATAGGCTTGATACCTCTTAAGACAAAATTTCCTCATGTCTTCCCAAGAAGTAATAGTGCGTTCTCCTAATCCCATAAACCATTTTAATGTCGATGCTTTAAGAGTAGCAGGAAAAAGATGAAGCTTATGCATATCATCAGCATAACCATAAGTACGACATAAGATATCAAATTAAAAAATGAATGAATCAGGATCTTCATAAGACATTCTGTAGAAATTTGGTATAACAGAAGGTGGAATATTCTTCATTTTTACCTCTTCTCCAAGAATTTCTCTAGTATCTAGAATTGGGAATCAAAATGTAGCTTCTTGATCATTGTCTATTTCTACATCATGTCTTCTCTTATTTTCATGTTCTCTTTTTGCATATTTTTTTTTAATTTTTTTTTAATTTATTTATTTATTTTTATTTCTGCTTCTCTTCTCACTTCTTCCTCTCTTTTTCTTTGCCATTCTTTTTTTTGCCTTTCATATTGTATACTTTGTTCTGGATTTAATATTATAACATTAGATCATTGTCCTTCCTCTATCATTTCTTTCTCATTTTTTTGAAATGTGTCGTTAAGAAGCTGATTTTGTGTTTCTTCAAATTTTTCTATTTGTTCAAGGATTGGTTGATCTACTTGTTCAAGAGTTGGTTTTATTGTATCTCTTTGTTTTACTATGGAAGATGTTTCTGTTTGTGTTTATTTTCTTTTTACTTCATACGTTAACATAGTTTTTCTTTCAACGATAGTTAATATTTGTCCTGAACGTTTTTTTTCCTCCAATTCTTCTAAAGTTGGTTTTCCAACAACAGGTGTAATTATTCCTAATGGTCCTGCTCCCATGGATATTTGAGTGGTTTGGGGGTTTTGTTTGAAAAATATACCATTTTCATATCTTTATCTAGGCATAAAAAAACATAACTAATTTATAAACTCGAATTTGTTGTTGTTGTTGTTGTTTTTAATGAAAAATGGAAATGAATTTAACTAGATTTCTACCCTATAAATGTGCTTCCCCGAAAATGGCACCAAAATGTTGGTCCAATTTATCAGATTAAATCAAACCATCAATTATCTTATCAATCCAGTTTTCATAATCCTAAAAGCACTCAAACATATATTGTTTAGAGGTACTTTCTACAAGTTGAACACCTAGCTAGTTGGAATTTTTGAGTATTTTTACAAGCAATCTTCATTCTCCCTTACAGGAGAAGGATTTGAAAATCCTTCAGTGGAAATATTAACACTTCAATATTATCAATTTTCCTTAATGAATTAAATAGTAGCAAACTAACCATACATCAAATGAACAATTTTTGACAAGTCTAGTTATTAATTGTGAAAGAAATATCAAGTCCTCTTACAAGGAGTCAATTCATAATATCTCTTAATAAAACATATCAATAATAACTTAATCAAAACATAAATAAGATGAGAAATATTGGATACTTCTAGCTCATTGACACTGAAATAAATACCAAGCTCTCTTATGAGAGGTCAATTCATAATATCCCGTTATCAAACATGCTAATAAGAACTTAGCCAAAAATTGAATATACTGAAAGGAAGTACACCAAAATGAAATGAAGGTACAATAAAATAAAATTAAGGTACAAAAAACTGAAACAAAGGTACAGAAAACTAAAATGAAAGTACATCAAATCAAAATGATACCAAACAAGGAGAAACTAGTGCACATGCTCGGTAATTAGGGCCCTCTACGATTGCGCTGCGCACCTTAGATGAATATCAACTCAGAAGAATTTGTAAACCAGATCAAGCATCATGCATAGAACATAATAGAATCAAAATAACTTTGAACCAACTGCTTTCACTAATTTACAAAAAATCTCCAAATTCACATAGTTAAAGAGATGTTTTCCTCCTCTAAATATCACATATTTATACAAGTCTTTGGTAATAATTAACTAAAATCACTCAAATAAATTTATGATATCCTTATATAAGGCCTACAAGTCGAATTCAGTACTCCTATCTCTCAAATCTGGGAAAAATCCCTTAAAATCACATTCTTCCCATATTTCATGCTCAAATCAGGGGATACTTCTGAACAGCTAGTCTGGTTTGACCAGCATTGATCGACCCTAATCTAGATGTTATGATGTGAACCAACATGTTTTCACCCATCCTTGGTCCCCATAGTTTCCAGCCATGCATTTGGTTCGAGCCCAGCTGTCTTGCAACCATTACTTCAAACAAGTTATTACAGGATTTTCTAGTTCTGTCATAATTTAATTTTAATGCTTAATTTTGACTAAAACACTAAAATAATTAAAATACATCATTTAACTACCTTGATGTGAAAAATGAAATGAATATGATGATAATATTATGAGAAAAAGTGATAAATGATGAAAATGTATAGGGTAAAAGAAGCGAAAATCGGAAGCCAACAACCACCTCTCAGGGTTTACCATAATCCAATCCCGGATCACTAGGCCCTAAACTGAGGAAACACGTCTTAGGATTTACTGAAATCCAAACCAAAATCACTAGGCCTTAAACCAAGGCAACACATAAACTAGTTCTATGCCAAAAATAATAATATTATTCGGAGGTCTACCTCACTCAGATTCGAATCCATCCAGTAATCCAGCTAAACCAAGACATGAGAACTCCACAACACCATGGATATCTAGAAATGGAAAGGCTAGGATGAAAAAATTATCACACCTGGAAAAACACATGCCAAGATAGAAAATAACCACATCAAATACCATGCATGGTATATCTATCAAGGAAAACACACATGAAAATTGATACCTTCCAAGAATCCTGTTGTAGCTGCTTTATTCTTGCAACTCCTTGCTTGCTCCGTCCTGCTTCTTGATTTCCTTTATTTCTTGGTCCAATCCCAAAGTGCTCCAAGAAAAATCTAAGTGTCCAAGAGTGAGAGAGAGAGGGAGAGAATAATGGGAGAGCTCAAAAAATGTAAGAAAAATCTTGCCAACTAATTCTTAGAAGCCTTTTTATCAATGAGGCTTCTATTTTCTTCATTTTCCGTTGTTTTCCTTCACTTTTCACCTCACATGAAAATTGTGACATTTCATCTCCCTTTTCTCCTAATTTCCATTATTTTCATAAATACATGTTCCAAAAATGTCATTTTTCCTTTCAAAATCCTTTGCCTAACAACCACATTTCGATGTTTTTCCAAACTTTCATCTTGGAATTCGTTTTCCATCAACCATGGTTATTATTTTTACTTTTATTATATTGGATTTTCACCAAGGCTATTAAAGAAGGCTGCCCCTTGGGGGACACCGTCCTTGGTGTTCACCCACACATATATCTCATCAAAACCGTTGAAAAGCAACCATACCGCCCATGGAGCTTTATAACTTAACTTGTTGTAGTATTTAGAATGAATAACCTCCTCAAAAGAAAAAAAACCATCATTATAATCATACTGTGTACTGGAGCTTTATAACATAGCTCATTACAGTATTTTTAATAGTATACACATATACACATTTTCTCAATTAGAAAAAAAAGGATATTATGCCTATAGCAGGAAGAATGGAATCCATAGGCTCACACCTCCACCCTCAAAGTAGTACCATGATTCACTTCCTTCCTAGGAAATCATAATCCACTGCCAAAGTCAAATCAACATCCAATATCCAATGCTACACTCCTACGCTTTTGTACCCTCAGTGAATAGTTACTGGCTCATTGTTCCAGGGTACACTCCTAATGTGCATCTCATTCCATCTGGAAATGATAATGACAAAAAGAAAAAAATTCTTTGCCTTCCCTTCTCTATTACACAGTCCCTCGGGAAATCTGGTAATCCCCATCCATGCAGTCACTCACCTTCCAAGTTCCTTGACATCCCCTATAATGGGTGATCCATCCCTTGGCAAGGCTTCCTTGCATTGGAAGATTAAAAAAACCAAGGCATATACTTACCTCAAAAAAATCATATCATCCATAGCATGCTAATGGAAATCAATGGAAATTATTGGGTACCAGTGTCCCACAATGGCCCTGGTCCTGAAGTGCTTTACCAACATGTTGTTTCCTGTTTCAATACCTTTTGTTGTTTCTACTAATGATTGAAATCAGTTTCAACTACCCAAC
Source organism: Pinus albicaulis (assembly GCA_034641835.2). Lineage (NCBI taxonomy): Eukaryota > Viridiplantae > Streptophyta > Pinopsida > Pinales > Pinaceae > Pinus > Pinus albicaulis. The sequence goes on from CM076572.1 coordinate 876,897,692, forward strand.
CATGCATTTATGTGCTTCATATACCAAGGACATAACTACGAATAGATTCAAAATAAATTAAAATAAATTCACATCATACCTCATTGCTAGCTCATCAATAAGGTACACTTGCAATTTTTTTCACTTCCTGTCACAACAAGTCAAACTAGTTGTTTGATCAAATCATCATGTATAAACATATCAAATTAGGTTAGCTCAAAACACAACCATCGTAGGTAAAGATCATGAATCGCATGAAATCACCATAAACCATAATCATAAATCACATGTGACCATCATAAGTCAGAATCACATATCACATGAAAAATAAAATTGAAATAAAATACAGATACTTATGCTTCACTGGTCCTTACTTATGCCTTTTTTCTTTTTCTGTACTCACACATCGGATCGATTTCCACACCCAAAAATCACCCAATGCCTTTTCTTCTCTTTACTCATGTAAGAAAACACACAATGTACAACAAATACATCCATGCAAGGCATATAACACCACACAATACATGCACCCATACTCGTATACGACACACACATCTACACTTGGTGTAGAGTACAACAAAATACATATGCCTACACTAGCATACAACACATACACCTACACCCGGTGTACACTACAACACAATACCTATACATATTCAGAGTACAACACAATGAATACACATGCCACGATACCATGGCTACACCATGCACATACGTAGTACCACATGACCATAACAGAACCTACATGACATGCACACAATAACACATGTATACCAGTACCATATGCACAACATGTACACAGTACCACCTGTACAGAACACTGCATGAAAATGTGCATAACTTCATGTGTACACGCCACCACCTCTACACAAAACTACATGTACAACCATTAGGGTAATTTTGAGGTCTAAAATGGGCCTCCTAAGGAAATAATAAAATAATAGTGGAAATAATAAAATAAGATTTGATTACATCATAAAAAATTAGAGGGAAAAAAGAAAAAACTACTTTTTCAACTCGTATTTTGAACTTATCTCCCTAAGATTTTACTCAAATTTTGAGAAGGAATACTCGTTGGATGAAAAATTTAAGTCCCCATCCAATGAGCACCCTTTTTGCATACTTTTATGGGCTCTGCTACACAAAAAGTGAGAAATACATGAAAAATGTGGTTGCAATCAAGTTTTTTCATGTATTTTTCATTTTTCATGTAGCAGGGTTCATCAAAAGTATGCAACATGGGTACTACTTGAATGAGGAATTAAATTTTTCATCCAATGAGTACTCCTGCTAGAAATTTGAGTAAACCCTTAGGGAGATAAGTTGAAAATACGAGTTGAAAAAGTAGCTTTATTATTTTATTATTTTTTAATCATTTTGATTTTTTTACTCCAAAAATGGTGAATCATCCCCCATGTTTGACATCATCATCTTGAATCCTGTTGGTTCTCATAAAGTTTATTTTGGTTGTACATTTTTCTTTGGAGGCCCATTTTAGACTTCAAAATTCCCCTAATGATGTATACAACACCACATGCACACAACACCACGTGTGCAATCATGCACCCAACACCATATGTACATAGCACCATATTTACGACATGCATACAACACTATATGTACATAGCACTACATATACAACATGTATAAAACACCACATATCCAACATTCACACAACACCATATGCACATAACATTGCATATACAACATGCACACAATCCAATCTATACACAAAACCACACATCCAACATGTACATAGTACCATTTATACCTAGCACTACATATGCAATATAAAAACAACACCATATATGAAACAAACATACAACATCATATGTACACAACACTACATATGCAATGTTACACATCACCATAGGTACAATCATTAAGTATAAAACATGTGCAACATACAAACAACAATAGCATTGTAAATCCATAGACCACACACTGACTCCATAAAGCAACCTTGATTCTAATGTCTTTCCACTATCCATGCTTATCCTAACATGCCGCAGATGACACTACTTTAACTTCACTGATATACCCCTCATCATTACCTGTCCATAACATAAACATAGACATAGTAAAATCATATAACATTAAATCATATCCATATAATAATGACTTCATAGATCTGTCAAGGCTACTCTGCCACTTGATTCCCCATAGCCAAGAACCTTTTCATGCCATTCTCATGCATAAGAAATCGTTCCTCCACAAGAATGATCCTTGAAAACCCTGTCATACAGTGACATAGATACATACATATATATAATCATTAGCCTAAGACAATTATCACCTTGTCATACAATGACATGCATACATGCATATATACATATAAACATTTAGCATCAAACAACCATGATCCATAATAATGCTGTCAGACATGACATACATACATGTATACATATATCAATATCAACATAAAGCAATCATGATCACAACACAATTTATAGATATCATAAGGTCTAGGTTAAGAGAAATTCCTTTATTCATGCACAATATGCACAACATTGAGAACAGCAATTCCCAACATAGCCAAGGAATCTAACACCTTATATCCATTCACTTTACCTACTCTTCCAGTGTCCATTTACCCAATGGACTCAACCAATCCAACTGAATCTCATATTCTTACCTTCCGCTACACTTACTCATCCATTGAGATTCATTGAGGTATTACATTGTAAATTGGATTTCATCCATCTCTCCAAAATCTCCATTACTTTCATCTTTCCTAACTGGTTCGCAAGACTCCAAAAACGAAAGGCAAGAAAAAAAACAAATAAGAAGAAGACCATGAGAAACCAAAAATAAATATGACACAATAAAAAATTGGCATGGCCATGCACTAGACTCAATCAACACTGTAAACCAAGCAAACCAAATCACAAGAGACCAAAAGCACAAGACTAGCAACAAACACCATGACTCAATTCCCATGGTTCCCAGTGCTTCCTAGGGAAATCTCAACTTGAGCATTCTTCAAGATTTCATAACAATCTCTTTTTGCATGCAATCCTCTGCATCATACTTCCATAAACACGTAAATCTTAGTGCATAAATAAATATAAAAATATACCATTTATCTTACCTTTTTGTGCCAAGCATGTTGATTTGGAACTAAACACACATGTCATCCATATGTACCTAATATCAATACACCATATCTATCAATTAGAAATCAATTTTTTCTAATACTAACAACCATGTCATAATCAACAATCAACTCACATTCACCGTTACAATACATAATGCTACAACTATCACCTACTTACACTCAAGTTTATATCTTATATCTCAGAACATATTTGTTAGCAAAATCATCTTAAAGCAATATCATTCCTTCATGCAATCTTATGGACACGTATAATCATATCATGCAATTAATCAAACATTCAAACAAATTTCAAACATACCATGTTAAATAAATCAACTAGATGATGTAGTAGACACCAAATCACTCAAACACAAAATAGAAAACATAAGCAAACTTATACCTTAATGTATTAGAGGGGAGGCTATCTTGTCTGCACAATCAATCTATATTAGCATGATATAACTTCACCACATATCAACCCAATCATAAATAAGATCAGGATATCCATAAAAGTAACTAACTAACACGTCCACATCATAAGCTCATAAAACATTGGTACCCATGCATAACAATAACATATGCATAGTCAATATATATTAGTACAATACCATATCACAATTATATCAACTCATACATGAATGTCATAACCCTAACTATGTACAGAGGACAATCCAATTAGCATATTACATATAACATCAAGATGTTAATTAAATAACCCTAATCATCAAGTCACTAGCATGTAGGAACAACAAGTTATATATCATGCTAATGAACAACATGTAACATAATCATCAAGCTAACTATCATACAACAAAAACAAGTTAACCTGCCTATAATGTATCCAGAATAATCAACTAGCATCTGTAGTGTATGTGACCATAACATCAATAGAATGGAAGGCATACGCATAACTATAATGCATATAACAATCCTTAAACTACATATCTACATGCCCAACATCTAAACCTACATGACGACATGCTCTTGCCTCGAGGTCCAATGCTGAAACTTCAATTTGATGGTATGCATCTCCTGCTCTATATTAGCCAACACATTAGCATCATAACATACCGATATCATAATGATGGCCTAATTTAATACAATGACCTTATGCACAACAACCTTCACCAAACTAATTCAAACTTGCCCATATGTACCCTCTTGACATGTATAACCAATCACGAATGGCCAATGCATCTCCCACATATACAATAACATAAGCAAGCATACATGGACACTACACAAGCATGACCAATATGTAACCTAGCGTAAATAATAAATGCATGTACAATATGTAAGCAATAGTGTAGGAACAATACACAAGCATCAACAACACATAAACAATTATACACTCATGAAAACATGTTGACAACAACACCACCGAAACTCCAATGATGACAGTACTATCGCCATAACCAACACAGCATGGATGTAACAAGTGCATTTAGACCACAAGAATACTAAACACATATTAAATCAACATAAATTCATGATCAACACACCACCCATCTAGTCTGAGAGTTGAATCATACTCTGATACCACTCTGTAACACCCTCTTCCCACATCTACCCAAGTAATCGGCCAACTGGGGTAAATATGTGACGAGAGGATACTAATATGAGATTAAACCTCCTAGATGACCTTAACGAAGTGGAATTGATGGAAACCTGACAAACATACCTTACACAACATCAACAACACCTCTAGGAGGTAACCCAACATCCCAGACCCCTAAACCCTCAGGGGGAACTGATTTTGACCCTTTCGAGCCCTATTCATGGGCATGCAAGGGAAAGGGAGCAACTAGAAGCCTATAGCCATGGGCATGCCAAGGCAAGGTCAAGACCAAGACCCCAAAAAGTCAGCTTTTTTCCAGCAACTCCATGATTTGTGCCACCTTTTTAGCCCCAGAGCCCAAGTCGTTGCCCAGAACTTCATGAAACTTTAGGAGAGGATAAATAACATTTAAACAAAGGAATGTAAGAAATCACATCATCAAGAACTCATATGGACCCCTCCTAGCCATGACATGAATTTAATCAAACATGTCACAAACATTACATCTATAGGTGTAAAAAATAGATTGAAACATAAGGGTCTCATACTTATCTGAGAATCGCTAAGAAGCATTGCTCCCTTACATCATAAGCTGAAATACAATCTATTTGACTATAGATAAATGGTGTATTCATTTACAATTAAAAACATGGATAGAGCCATACATCATCACTGATAAAATACAAGCTTATAACCAACATAATAACAATATAAATACCATGGATACAATCAACAATAGAATCCACATAATAACCAGTGTAATTATACATCAAATAACAAAGGAATGAGCTTCTCATTAATGAGTGTAAAAACCAACCAGAGATGGGACTTCCACATTCCACCTGACGATATATTGGTTGAGCCAAATCTCTCTTCAACCAATCATCCTAGTGCCATATTCTAATCATGAATGTGGGACTCAAACAGAAATAACCAACCAAGGAATTGCGAGGATAAACCACCTCACCCTCATCAATAAAAATCAAGCTTTACCATGATCCATCCAAGATCACTAAGCCAAGAAAATAAACATTTCATAACTGGATTTATCGTGACCTACACCCAATCACTAGGCCATCACAAGCATGGATATCACCAGATTCTCTCTGCCTACACCATGAGGAATTTTCATGTCTCCTAGTCTCTCAGGCTTTACCACAACCCACAGTCTGAATTAGGGGTCACTAGGCCCTAAACTGAGACACCACCCTGTAAGGTTTACTGTATATCCCATCATTCACCGACAATAATTCCTAGGCCTAATCAAGGGAAACCACCTCTTAGGATTTACCACAATCCAATCCCAGATCACTAGGACCTAAACTGAGGAAACACCTCTTAGACTTTACCGCAATCCAAACCTAGATCACTAGGCCCTAAACTGAGGCAGCACATAAATACTTATTTTTCATAAATAATAATAATATTCGAGGATCCAACTCACTTAGCCTCGAATCCATCTAGTAATCTAGATAAAATAATACATGATAACTCCACAACAACATGGTTTTCTAGAAATGGCAAGGCTAGGCTAAAAACATTGTCACACCTGGAAAAACCCATGCAAAGACAGAAAAGAGCCACATGCAATACCATGCATGCAAGATCTAGCAAGGAAAATACACATGCAAATAGATACCTGCCAAGAATCCTATTGTAGTTGCTTTATTCCTTCTCTTCCTTACATGTTTCGTCCATCTTCTTTCTTTCTTTCCTTTCTTGGTCCAATTCCAAAGTGATCCAAAAAAACTCTAAGTGTCCAAGAGTGAGAGAGAGAGATAGAGAGAGAATAATGAGAGAGCTCAAAAAATTCTAGCAAAATCTTGCCAACTGATCCTCATAAGACTTTTTGTCAATTAGGTCTATGCTTTCTTCATTTTCCATTGTTTTCCTTGATTTTCCTCCTCACATGCAACCTTTTACCTTTAATCTCTCTTTTCTCCTATTTTCCATTATTTTCATAAATAAATGTGCCAAAAATTCCATTTTTCCTTCCCAAATCATTTTCCTTTGCCTTTTCCAATTTCCTTAGCTGTAATAAACTAATGAACACCCACACTAGGAAGTTTTCCCGAAATTCAGCCTGGAAAAAGTCTCATCAATCATGATTATTATTTTTAGTTTTATTATATGGGATTTTCACTAGGTCTGTTACGAGGTTGTTGGAACCCAAAACTGTGTGATTTTTAATGATGTTATCTTGATCTAGGTAGATATCAGTGGCCACCCACCTATTTCATTTGGACCCGCACCATCAATTCTTGCAGATTTTCACTTTCAACACAACTTACTATTTTTAGCAAGTTTTCGAGTCCTGCACTTTCGGAGCCGTTTTGGGGCCTTAATGGTCTCGGTGGATATTGGTGGCCACCCACCTATTCTATTTTAACCCCCACCATCAGTTCTTTCAGTTTTAAAGTTTCAACACAACTTACTATTTTTAGTAGTTTTTCGGGTCCTGAACTTTCAGAGCCGTTTTGAGGCCCTAAACACCATTTTTTGGGGAAACTGGGAGCAACATGGGTCTATAGATTGATTTTTCTCACTCAAAAGTTGTAGTCCTCGGATAAAAATTTCTAACAAGGTATTGAGCACATCAAATAGAGATCATATGAAAAAGTTACATCCCCAGGAAGTTGAAACACCAATTTACCCAAATGGGACCCACAATTTTGGTGCTTCATCTCTTAGGGTTATGTTTTTGGAAGTTTAGGGGTTTACATTGTTTCTCAACAACAAATAGGCCTTCAAGCCTCATTGTAACACAATGGAGGGGCTTGTAGCCATCACATATCTTCTTATAGATACGCTACTAGTGTCCTTGCCCACTCATTTCCATTATGTCTGTAATAGGCCTCCGAGCCTCATTGTAACACAATGGAGGGTCATGTAGCCGTCACATATCTTCTTAGAGATATGTTACTAGTGCCCTCGCCCGCACATTTCCATGATGTATGTCATAAGCCTCTGAGCCTCAATGTAACACAATTCAGAGGCCTGTAGCCACCACATCTCTTCTTAGAGATAAGCCTACTTGCACCCTAGTTGTTTATTTCTATTACGTCTGTAAACATATTTCAGTCATTTTTTTTAATAAAAGGAAGAATTATTTTCTCTACATATATGTGCTTATGGTTATATGTGTATTCTGTTGCGTTCCTGCATGAATTTGGATCTGTGGTATCAGAGTAGTCTGCTCTTTCTCTGTTTTTCTTTGTATTTCCCCAATGCAGTCAGGGTATAAGGAGTTACAGCTCGATCTGGTTGAACCATCAGCCTCACAAAACCAGAAAACCTCCCATGGTGGAATGAAAGAAAGACGAGGGAGCAGGAGATCCTATCAAAACCTTGCTCAAGGAGGCCCTCGAGAAACAAAGGAACGCGATGATGGATAAATTTTCCCGGATCCTTCAACGGTTTCCCACCGGTGGCACATCTACATCTAGTACATCTGCCAACAAGTCCACGACATCTTGGACAAGTCCAATGCCAAGCTCGGCAGAATTTTCCCCTCATGGAGGAACTTAATGCAATGGGGACTATTGATTCCTAAGGAGGGAGGAATGATCCAGGTGGATATCGGTGGCCACCCACATACTCCATTTGGACCTGCACCATCAATTCTTGCAACTTTTCACTTTCAGCAAAACGTACTATTTTTAGCAGGTTTTCGGGTCATGCACTCCCAGAGCCGTTTTAGGGCCTTAATGATAGACATGGATATTGGTTGCCACCCACCTATTCCATTTGAACCCCCACCATCAGTTCCTTCAGTTTTTAAGTTTCAACATAATTTACTATTTTTAACAATTTTTTGGGTCCTGAACTTCCGGAGCCATTTTGAGGCCCTAAACTACGTTTTTTGGGGAAACCGGGAGCAAGATAGGTCTATAGACCGATGTTTCTCACTCAAAAGTTTTAGTCCTTAGATAGCTATTTCTAATGAGGTTTTGAGCACGTCAAACAAAGATTGTATGCCAAAGTTACATCCCCAGGAAGTTGAAACACCAATTTACCCAAATGAAACCCATAGTTTTGGTGCTTTATCTCCTAGGGTTAGGTTTTTGGATGTTTAGGGTTTTGAATTGTTTCTCAACAATAAATACGCCTTCCAGTATCATTGTAACACATTGGAGGGGCATGTATTTGTTACATCTCTTCTCAGAGATATGCTACCAGTGCCCTCGCCTGCTCATTTCCATTATGTCTATTATAGGCGTCTAAGCCTCATTGTAACACAGTGGAGGGACCCGTAGCCGTCACATCCCTTCTTAGAGATATGCTACCAGTTCCCTCTCTCGCTCATTTCCATGATGCTTGTAATAGGCCTCTGAGCCTCAATTTAACATAGTTCAGAGGCATGTAGCTGCCACATCTCATCTCAGAGATAAGCCTACCAGTGCCCTAGATGTTTATTTCTATATGTCTGTAAGCATATTTCAGTCATTTTTTTTTAATAAAAGAAAGCATTATTTCTGTTGCATATCTATGCTTATGGTTATATGTGTATTCTGTTTTGTTCTTTCATAAATCCTGATCATATCTTCTATGCATATTTAGGAAAATCGAATCTTTATAGACAAGTTTTGATGGACAAATTGTTGATTGTGGGAAAATTTGAAATAAATTTAATATAGGTCATTCTCCCCATGACTTTGGCATGAATCATCTCCATCTAGTGAGATGTTAACATATGGTAGGTGTCAGGTGGATCCATTAACTGGATTCCATCTGAACACCCCAACAGAAGGTATTAGTGACCTGTCCCTCCAACATGGATGCATAGGTGGAAAAAATATATGGGAAAAGTAGCAACACGAGATTGGCACATCAGTAACAGTGTAGATGTACACATGACTAATCACATGGCAGTATGGTGGATGATGTGCCAACATGGAAAGGTTCCACATGGCATGTCCAATCAACATTTTTGGATTGCGAGTAAGGTGAAATCTAAGTGACACAAGGAAACACTCAAAGAGCTACATGTAGTGGTTATGAGACCACATTGACAACATCACAATTTTGACTATGGACCCCTAAGGAATGAGTCACATAGTATGATCATATGAGCTTTTTTAATGTTGCTTCCATATCAAAATTGGCCCCGATCATGTATAATATATGATCTAATCATAAGGAGTGATATGATTCATTTTTGTAAGGCCTGAATTTTGGTTGGAACACTAGTGTGAGGCTTGAATATTGGTTGGTGAAGTTGTGCTTTGAGATGGCCCTCTGTTGCAAGATTTGACTGGTGCAATTATGGTCTAACATGGCTCTTTGTTGTGAGGCCTAAAGTTTTATTCATGTAGTTGTGGTTTGACATGGCTCTTTTTTGTGAGGTTTGATTGACATAGTTATGGTTCAACGTGACTCTCTATTGTGAGGCCTGAAGTTTGTTTGGCATGATATTATGGTTAGACATTTCTATCAATTCTAAGGTTTGATTGGCACAATTGTGGTTTGATGTGGGTCTCTATTGTGAGGCTGGAATTTGGTTGGAATTTTATTGGGGTTCAGAGTTGTTCTTTGTTGCAAGGCTTGAATTTTGATTGGAACAATTGTAGTTCGACAAGACTCTCCATTGTAAGGTTTGACTGGCACATTTATGGTCTTACATGGCTCTCTATTGTGAGGTCTCAAATTTTATTCGCAAACTATTTTGGTTTGATGTAACACTCCTTTGCAAGGTTTTATTGGCATAATTTTGATTTTAAGTGGCTCTTCATAGTAAGGTTTTATTAGTGAAATTTTGGTATAACGTAGCTCTTTATTCCATGGTTAACATGGCTCTCCATTAGAAAGTTCAACTTAGGATTGGTTTAGTGGCTCTCTTTTTAAATAAATAGAAAGGATGAGTTGTGACCCACTAGTGGCATGGTTTTTAGTTGAGACATAACATGAAGAGTGAATTTTGTTTGCACGTTTTAGTCTCTCCTTTTAAATAGATTTCAGTTGAATGGTTAGATTCACGAACAAAAAAATTTTGATGGATGTGTTTGAACAAGTAACATGGAAACAAAGTTGATATTGAGTCATGTTCCACGACGAGAGGTGACGAGTTCGAGCTTGGTAATAAGAAATAGAGAAAGGGATGCTATTGATGATTGGAGAATTGGTTGAAGCTACATGGACATTTTCAAATTTAGATGAGGTATTTATTTTGTTGAGCTTGTGGATATAGTTTGAAATATTATGAAAATTGGTCCACTATTTTTTGGTGGAGGTGGTTTCCTCAATCAGGTTGGAGCCTCCAGTAAGTTGGTGCTTGCATATTTCAAAGATTTTTTCCTTAATCAGGTTGTACTATACAATCAGTTGGTGCTCGCATATCTTTGGGGGTTGGTGTCTCCAGTAGGTTGGTGCTTACAAATCTATTTTTGGTGTTAGTGTCCCCAACAAATTGGTGCTTGCAAATTCATTTTAGGATTTGGTGCCTCCAACAATTTGGTGTCTAAAAAATGACACATTTAAATATTGAATAAGATAAATTATTTGTGGTTTCATCCCACAAGGGATTTCAAGTACATATGGTGTTATCATGTGTTGATGTGATGATGATATTAATTTATACACTATTATGTTTATAGTTATGATCAATTATGAAATAGTTTAAATAGGTAAAATTCACTGTTACATTGATTCACCCTGCCTTCTTAGTGTGATCCATATTCTAAAAAGAACCACATTTGGTCTTTCCACATGTGGGGTTCATCCAACTGCATAATTGAAGACTCGATCAACCTCCATCCATTTCAACACACACTAACTAGAGCTAAGGTAAAATGGTACATTGACCAGTCTCATGGCACTAACCAAGTGTTTACCATTATCTCTAATACTTTCCTATCTTATATTCCATTATGGGAATTTTGAGGACTAAAATGAACCTCTTAAGAGAAATAATAAAATATTATGTGTTATTCATTTTGTGATAGAAGTATATTTACAACTCACCTTTTGCACTAGAATCCATGTAATCATGGTAAAGTTATATTGAAAAAGTTATTTTAAAATAAATATAATTAAAAAGATATTGTTGATGTGATTAAAAAGAAAGGATGTAACTTTTATGGAAGTAGAATTTAAAACTTAAAAAGAAAACTCATTATCTTTAACAATTAATGCATTTGTGAGCTATCCTTAAACAATTAAAAACTTAAAATAAAATATCAATTTATAACTTCTTATTTACATAATTAAAGTATAAATAACCTAATATTTTATATAATTAAAAATGATATAATAATATATAATTAAAATATTATATAAAAATTTAATAAGAAAATATTATTTAAAAAATTCTATATATTTCATTATAATAATATAACGAAATATTATATTATGAAGTAGTTTTCTTTTATAGATAATACACAAGTTGAAATAAAAAAATATAAAGTATGATATATATTATATAACGTTTGAGTAAAACTAGACTATATCATATAATATATTCTAAAAATTTATAAAAACATAAAGTTACAAAGTTAAACAAAAGTTAAAGAATGAGTTGTTTTATGTGAAGTGATGTGTGATCTATCACATATAACACGAGGGATGCAAAGCTTTGTGTTATATATCACATATCACATTTTTTTGTCACAACGTACAATAACCTTTTATAAATAAGCATAAATTCAGTTCATTGCGTAACGATTAGAATATATAATTTTATTTTTATTTTAATTTTTGGTTGAACTTTTGAATTAAAGTGGCATGAGTACTTTAATTTATATATTTAATTGTAAAATACTTTTATTTTATGTGTTTCATTTACTACATATTTAAAATTAGTATATATGTTTTTGTCTCATCGTGAGTTATAATTAATTGTGGGTTTTTATTTACTAATTATAATTTGAGAAATAAGAATTTTTAAATCAACTAATTGCAACTTGTTTTCAAGGGATGATGTTATTATCTAAAATGTGATTGATTTTTGTAAGGTTGTTTTTTATAGAACATTTTTTTAGGCCTATTTTAGACTTGAAAATTTCCCTAATTAATTACCTATTAATCACACTACCAAAAAAGATATCTTAACTACCTATTATCAAAGCACCACCACTCACATCACTAATCATATATAATAGTAGCACAGACAATGGAGCTTGTGCAAATATCTATAGCTAAATGACTGTTTTTTCGTGGATTGGTTTTCTAAATCACTCCTTACTACCATGACCAAGGGCGTTTCTTCAAGATTCCCCAAATCGAGGAAGAGGCCATTTATAAGGCCATGCAATATGACTATTGATACTAAATCAGACTATATATAGACTGTCATCATTGATGCTCCTCACTCTCACCCAAGTGATCTTTCCATATTTGGGGCATCTCATACCACTAATAGTCTAATCAAGTCTATAACATATCATAATCCTCCATATATGTCAACACAAATCATATATGGCTCGCCCCAAAGAGGGCCTAGTACTTCTTACAATTATCCTCTCCTAAATGACTCTTTCATTACATCACAAGGAGGCACTAATACCTCTTATACCTATGACAATCGACATCATCCTATGCCTAGGAAAGCATATATTTTACCTACTTACTGAATGTATAAAAAAACCTATACTATTTGTAACCAAAACTCACTGCTCTATCCCCTTTGACACCAACACCTCACCCTCCCATGCCTCAACATGCACCTCCTTAGCAAGGTTGTGTGTATTCCTAGTAGAATGTAGCAAGCCCTCCTAATATGAAGAAAAGGAATAAGGGAAAGGGAAAGAAGAATACCCAAAATTAGTGTATCCAAGGTAACCAAGGCCAAAATCCTAATGCCAACATGAGTGACAACTCGAATACCACAACTCAACAATAGGGAAATCAACCCAATGAAAATAAGGCCATTTGAATGAACAAACCTTGTGCCTGTTGTGGTAAATATGGTCATTACAATCATGAGTGCTTCCTACATCCTAAAGTATGTAGGATATGGGAAAATATAGAGACCATTAACTCCTTCTACCTCTTATCCACCCCATTTATAGTTTGATTTGCTTCCGAATCTCTTCCCTAACCAAGGGTATGTGTCCACTCATGATGACAAAAATTATTCTCCCACTCCACCTTCTAACAAAATATGGAATGGAATGTATTAGATCATCATGATGGATTCTATACATATCAACCTGTCCACTCGACTGTGCCATTATGGACCTTTCCCTAAGATGCAACTGACACCCACCATAAATCCTTTGTCTTCAAAAAACAACACCCCATAGAACCCATGAACAATGGTTTTGGTTCCTCCAAAGATCACCAAAATGGATATTACATCAAAACATTACCAAAATCCTTTCACGGGCCACCCATCCTTATATGATTTTTGATGACTTGGTGTAGTCGCCTACTACCATGTCAGTACTAGAAATCCTCCAAATTCTCCCTTCACAATGAAAGTTTCTACTCTTCAATTTTGGCATTGTGGATCCATATGATGATCAAATTATTTTCTTTGATGTTTATAAAGCATATCCTTCTCATATCCCCCCATCCATCACTTTCCATATACCTATATCCATTAATAATGTCATTGTCCAAATATGTATCATTAATGAAGGGGAATCCACATGCATGATGTCCACTTAGCTCTAGAAACAACTTCGATCCATGGAACTCCAACCATCCACAATCACATTCAGAGCGTATGATGATTATACCTCCCAACTAATGATATTTTGCAAAACTTTCCCTAAAAAGTTAGCAAACAAGGAAGTCTTAATCAACATCGAGTTTATTGGCACTCATTTAGACTGTAATCTCCTGCCAGGACATAGGTTCATGTATATCATGAAGGGATTCTATTTCTATAGTGTTTATTGAATAGATTGTTGTGGATGAAATACCCTCTCAAGTTTTCCCAAGACCCAAGGGAGACCATTTGAGATTAACTGCAACTATCACAAATAAACATGCATACATTCATATTAAACCATGATTGACAAAGAAAATGGAGAAGATTTACCTCATTCCCTCATGTAGCCCTATTGGAGATCTCAGTGTGGAAAAGTGGAAGACATCTCCACCAACTCCTAGATCATAACCTGCACATAAACAAGAGAAAGCATAATATTCACAACATATGAATCTTTAAAATCAAATCATTAACATACAAGAGAATATAAACTAACATGCATCTATGTTACTTATCAATTGTTCCATTGAACCAACATGTAAAGAAATAAAATATTAACACCATCAAGTAGACAGAACAAAAACATATCTATATTATCTGATAGAAGAAGGGTGATTACAACCATTGTAGCTAGATCAAGCCTCCTCTAGTCGTTCAACTCCACTCTCTCTCTCCCTCTCAACTTCTTGGAAGCATAACAATGCTTGATCTCTTCAAACTTTCGACAACCATTCGACCTATGTTACAATGACCAAGCCTCCAATTTATATACAGAGAGAGGCTCATCCTTGCAAATTACTCCATCAGTGCCGATGAGGAAAAATCTCAGAACTTTCCTTGATTTATTGTTGTTTCCATTTCCATGTGTCTTATATAAGATTAGAAATATCCCAAATAAGGACTCAAGTGTAGGCTTCCTTATTTTTGAGCCAACAATTGAGTGGAAAGAGGGATGATAGTCATTCAACTCATGTTTTGACTTTCGGACCTTATGAAAATCCAACAATGCATCCCTTTAGGAGAAATAGAGAATCAACCTAGGGACTAAATCCTTTTGTTGAGCATTGAGCATTGTTATAACTCCTTTTGTCTATTTCTGGGGTGTGTTACCTTGGAAAATAGGTCTACAGCTTAAGTCTTTCTTCCAAGCAAAGTGTCCTTATCTTATGAGATGATGAGGAGGTCATTTGTTGTATAAAAAATGCTCCCTAAAGTGTTTGTTCAGAGGCGAATATGATGCACGAATTAATTTAAAAATGTAGTTGAAGAGAGAGAGAGGATTGAAACTTCAAGACTACGATAGACCTAAAAGAAGAAACAAATGTCAAAAATATAAGAAGATGTCCTGAGTCAGGAATTACCATGCTTAGTAGCCATGTCAGAGTGATTTCTCAAAAAGAGGTATAACTGTCATGTTCAAAGATAGACAAAATGTGGAAGTTGTCTCATAATATGATCAATTTGACGAGTTGCCTCTAAAAACAATATACATAGCTTGGGAGAGGAAACAAGGCAGAGTAATGTAAGCCTCTACCCAAGGTCTTTGTCGCCACTTATTTGAACAATATATTTTTGCACATGTGAATAAAGGATTTGAAGTTAAACATGTGAGAAATCATCTGATTACTAGTCAATGATGAAAATTGTTAACATATGCGAGGATGGATACTAATAAGGATGATGGTCGCCTATATTCACAGTACAATCTAGCAAGTGTGAAAATGATGTTGGTGTCAAACACTCATAGAATCGTTCAACTTGGAGCCAATGATGAAAACCCCCAATCAAATGTAGGGTAACATGCCACTGAGGACTACATGTTCCAGGGTACTGATATGTTTCTGGATCATCTTCCTAGATAATATGTTGAAGTTGATAGGAAGAGATCTATCAAAGGTAGGAAATAAAGTGTCCTACATCAGTTGATACGAAATGAGACAAGCGTGATTGTTTCAGAGATATATTAGAGCAATCGAGAAAATAGACGGAGGGAAATTTTAGGCATATGATAGCATGGATGATACAAGAAATAGAGAGTAGATGAATCCCTTGACCAATAGAAGGCATGAAATCAAGGCTACCAAGAAGCTTAGATCAAAGAAAACCAAGGAGTGTTAGGATAGAAGGATGCAAGAACATCATAGTATAAAGGCTAAATGCATAGGATGGTATGTTTCAATGAGAAGTTGACAAAGAGGAATTTGCTGAGGGGGTGCCATGTTCAAGGGAGTGACAAGGGTACTGCTACCAAAATATCCTTCAAAATATATATATTGAGCCACTCTTTTGTCCAATTTTTCCCCATCTGATTAAGTTTAACGAGTCCAGAAAAGTAAAATCAGTGGTGTTTTCATATTTATATAGTTTAAAAAGATCATAAAGACAAATCCAAGAGGCATATTTGTCATGGTTGATGACTGGGTGTGATAAATGATTAATATTATACTCGGCGTAGTTCATTTTCTGTAAGTAGTCCATTTAGTCCAGATAAAGTGATAAACCTATGATCAATATGCATCTACCTCATTTTATTATGAGTATGAGGAGATGAAATAAACTCGATATTCTTCGTGATTTTTTATTGAGTCAGATGAAGAAAAACTTGACGTGTCCTTTTCAGTTTTTAGAGAGTGAGAAAAAGAGGTAGAATAATTCCTCAAATATTCTTTGTGGGAGTTTAATGAGCCCAAAGAAGGAAACTCGGGGATTTTTCATTTAAAGAGCGAGAAAGAGTCCCAAAAAATAATATTCTCATATATTCTTCATAAGAGTTTCATGAGCCTGAAGAAGTAACTCGGGGTTTTTTCAATTTTATGAGTGAGAAAAAACTCATAAAAAAGAAGGCTCAAAGCTTCTTTGTGTAATTTTCTCGATCCTGAATAACTAAGCTCGAGGTTTTTAATATTAAAAAGTAAGAAAAATACCATAAAAATAATGCTCGATCTTCTTCGTGGTAGTTTGGTGAGCCCAAAGGAGGAAAATCGAGGTTTTTCATATTAACGATCAAGGAAAATACCATAAAAAGAATGCTCGAAGCTTCTTGATCTCATGCTCGTCAATAGAAGGGCCTATGCTAGGTATTTCCTCACAATACCATGTGAATCCATCACATAATTCCTTAAAATGGATGGTGAAGCACACAATTTCCTTAGGATTGTCGTCATCTCCAATCTGAATGTTTTCCACGATGCCTAATTTGACTTAGATATCGATGATCATAGTATTTTAAAGGTTGCCCAATTTTCCTTCTAGATCCATATTTTGGATATTTGTATACGCCAAAGGAACAATATTAGGTGGGTTAAAAGAAAATATTTCTATAGATGTCACGTCTGAATCAGATATCAAAGTGCAGTGATGAGAATCATCCTAACATCGCTCTTCTAAAGACATTATCCCTCGAATAGCTACATCCAAATGTAGGACTTTGTTGAGGATATTTTTAGAAGGAGAGGTTATGGGAGAGGAAATGGTACCATTGGTCGTAACCAAAGTAGTGGAAGAATCAAACGCCGATTGAACGGATTAATAAACCAATTCCACTGGTGAAAGCATCATCTGTTCTCCATAGGAATCAATGTATGAAGGTCCCGACATGATCTAGGGATCGGTAGGGCCATTAGGAATGGTAGATACCATTCAAAATATCTATGGAACCTTGGGCGGTGGGAGAAGAAAAAACCTAAAAGGGAGGATCCCTTCAGAAGACCAGTATCGACATTAACATAAGAGTTAGGTATTCCACGCACTAAGGGCATGGTGTCACTGGGTAAAGGGGATTAATCTTGGGTACTGAAGGATAATTGATCTAATTTGACTATTTTCCCATCTAAAGGAAATAGGATGAGTCAGAAGACCGAAGAGACAATGACATTCATTGCATAAGACCAACTTCGGCCCAAAAGAAGATTATAGTCGACATGATGATCCACGACTTCGATATCCACTGTTACGGTTTTCCCACTTAGAGTGATGAGGTAGATGGCAAGGTATCCTTTCAGGATGAAAGTTTGGCCATCAAATGCTTTAATATAATTTGATGATAGAGATATAGTGGGAGAACCCAGTGCGATCAAACATGAATTGGACATTACGCAGGGCGAAGAACCTCTGTCAATGACAGTTCGATTAATAGCTCTACATTTCGACACAATGTGCACTTGAAATGCAAGCTGATAGGAAAGACGAGGCTTAATGTTTTCCACATAAAAAATTGATAGCATGGAATCATGAGGGTCAATTCCACCAATTACTGAAAGAAAATCTTTCCTTTGTGATGGACAAGTTTGTAACACTTCGAGGGTAGACATGGCTGACAGTGCTTGTGCTAAATCTTCTACAATATTGTAGTTTTCAGCACCATGTGTAGAGGTAGTGTGTGTCATGCAATGAAGCGTCCCTTTGGGGGTATGAATCACAAGGTTATCAACATGAATTTTGATATGAATATCGTTAGGTGACAGTGGGTTTGAACTTGAGGTAGCTCCCTTAGCATTAGTGACTGGAGTTCCATAACTTTTGGCTCGCGTTTGTCGTTCAACCATTTCAAAGGTGAAATTAGTTGATGATCCTTCAGCAGAGGAAGGAGGATGTGAATCACCATTTCCCCCTTTCAAGGGTTGTGGTGGGTTCGATATGAAGTGTTGCTACTGCTGAGTAGGGAAAGGATTTTTTATTACCACAACAGTTTAGTAATTTTCCTTCTGTGCAAGAAAGTACGTACATTATTGAAGGTGAGGACATTTGTAAGTCATGTGGTCCTCAACACAGATCTTGCAAGAGAACTTGATCATTTTTCCTTTCCCCTTTTTAGATTTGGTAGCAGCTTTCTGATTTGGATTTTTCTACATAACAGGCTTCTCCTTAGAAGGAGAGGTCTTTTTATTGTTCTTTTTGTTCTTACTAATGGGTTTTTGTGTATATTGCACAGTGTTTACCACGTCATTTGGAAGAGCAACCAATTGGGTATTAGAGGTGGTATTGACAACAATAGACAACTTGACAGATTTCCCACTGAGTTGTTTTACAACAGTCACAAAGGTTGTTGTGACGAGGTCGTCAACGTGCTCTCCAGGTTGCTAAGTAGTGGGAGAATTTGAATTTCAAGGGGAATGAGGGAGTGGATTGTAAAGTGTGCCATAATGCGATTAGATCAAGTCTAGATATATAGCATGCTGAATGAATTGGTCTTCCCTAACCCCACAAGCTAAGGAAACATCCTTGGAAATAGGGGAGAGAAATGACTTGCAAAACCAATCAACTAACTGGTGATTCGAAATCAAGGCCTTGAAAAGCCTTCCCATACATATCCATTCATGGTTATGACCAAATATGTGGGTGGTGGTGTCTTGGTGAAAAGTGGTAATGAGTTCCATTCCATTCTCATAGTTGATAGGAAGCTAGAAGTATTTTAATAATTCCATTACGAGGGCACCAAAGGTATTGATTGAGGCACTTGGTAACTCATTGTAACACTTGGCAGCGTTGCTTGTGATTATGCGGGGGAAGATTCTGAGTCGGATGCTATCATCAACCATGGAATTCAATACACAACATAAATGGTAGGTACTAACATGCATATTCGGGTCATTCCCTTGTTTCCCTTCGAATTTTAGAATATATGCAAGTATCTTGTGTGGTATAGGAGGTCAGTGTAAGTTGTGACTGATGGGTTCATTAGTGAGCTTATATAGATATGGGATATCTAGCATTGCAAAAAGTGGTAGAGTCATGGGTGCCCCCGAATATGACCAAGGTGGTGTTGGGTGACCTAAAGGACCTAGGGGTCTCCCCGTCAAGGTGTTTCCAAAAGGATACATGAGATTCATCGTACGATAACTTCCTATTTTTTGTGGTGTAGGCATATAAGGTGGCATTCTGTATGAGATTTTAGGATGGGGGGGGGGGGGGAATACTGGTTTCCCCTAGGATTGTAATTTCCCCCTTAACCAAATGAGGTTGAGGATGGGGTGCCCAAATAGATGCAACATGATTGGTTGCAGGATGTTGCTGGCCACATCATTGGCAATTAGCATATGAATGACACCATATTAACGACCACTAGGAGGAATATATTCAATTAGAGATTAACTAAGTTGTCTTATAGAAAATAGGGCACATAAATTCATCCTACTATTATATGCATGTTGGGAACATTTCCCCCAAGCATTTGAGCTTGGGGTTCGAACTTAGCAATGGGTTCCAACCAAAAGGGTTGTTGAAAGGGGTTGAGCTAGTAATGGTACTAGGAGTGACATTAGAAGGTACAGGAGTAGACATGAAAGGGGTGGGGATTGGGAGGTACTTGCCTCCACTCATAGTTGGAATAACTAAGTTTCCTGGATTAGTCATAGTATGACTAGCAAGGTCACCGATCAACGGTGTAGGACTGAAAATAGGCAGGGTGATGGTGGAGAAAAATTATCCACAAAATACCATGACCCACTAGTCGCCATGGGGATATTGGATGTGAGAATAAATAAATACATGACAGGTACAGGTGCTACCTGAAGCAACACTGGTCCAAGAGGATCGGTCAATGGAGGATTATAAGGAGGTACAACTCCATCATTAAAGAAGTCCTCCGACAATATCGTTTCTTGGGAAGTGTTATGTGATTCATTGTTAGACACTGGAGAATTATTTCTTGAAGAGGGAGAATATGAATCACCAAGGATTGACAGATATTCCAGGGTCATTAGAGGAAGACCTCTTTGTTTTCTAGATAGAAGATGAGGGTCGAATGTAGCAACGATGACAGATATATTTTATCAAAAAAATTAAAGTGATATTTATTATAGTCTCAGTGATAACAAACCAACACCTAAAAATAAAAATACTCTAAAAGACAATCAGCAAGCAACTAGGGCATATAACTTTGTCTGATAACCACCACTCACTAGAGATGAAATTGAGTATAATAGTGGATAAAAGAGAGAGCTGGCCAAATGTACAGTTATGATTACTCTCGGGCTTAACCTGAACCTCAGATTAAGGGGCCAAGTCTTCTCGTGAAGATGAGCACCCTCCCAAAATCCAAAGGTAGAGTAGTTTCAATTGTTTAAGTACTGGGGTAGCTCGCTCGAGTCACCTTGTGTTCGTCTCTAAAATGTTTGTCCACTAAGGTTACCTCAAATCACAGACACCACCGAGGGGGTCACAGTCATGGAAAATATGTTGTATGGGCATGAAACCCGAGCCCACGACTCAGCTCCGATATCCCCAAAGGGATCCCTAATATACATAATACCCACTGGAAATGAAATCGAAGGCAGGGTACCCTTTCTCACACTCAAATTTTATCTCACACTTAACTCATTTTTTAGGGGAGCGGTCGTAGATGATATGAGTGTAGTAGGATTTTACTCTCTTTAATGACACTAGTTTTTAGTTTCATGATCTTGGGCAGTTTACTCACCACCGCCTACCCTAAGATCCTAGCCTAAAATTTTCAGTGTGTAAGCTCAAAAAAGAGTTTCTAATTACTTTTATTAAGCGTTTGATATTATGTGAACTTGTATTAGTGTCTTTGTACGGGGTGTTGACTTATGGATTTTAATGTGACTTTGAAACAATCCATACGAGAAAAATGCTTTAAATTTTCAATTTGATGAAAGAGCTTATTACAAGGAGAGGTTATATATAAATATTTTCAGTAACACACATCCAAAATGAAGTCCAAACACATACAGAAAATGCAGACATACAATTCTCTCTAACAACTAACCCAATATATACAAAATCAAACCATCTAAAACAGAGAGCTAAGAAAAAATTTCTTTTTCTTTTTATAAAAAACAAATGCACTCAAGCTATTTTCCTAAAAATAAAAATGATCATACAAACAACCAACCAAACAATGTGCACATTTGCAAATCCCATGGGCAGACTATAGGTAACCTATTAACCCAAGAATCTAAAGGACTGGGTGGATGTCAAGATATTGGATGAATAATGCTTATTAGAAGGAAAATCAGAGCATTAGTAGCACAGCTAAAACTTTTTCCAAGAGACTGGGGAGCATTATTAAGTTAGGGTCCGATCAAAATATTTGAATAGCAGATAAATTTGAGAAGCATACTGAGTGGTCAAAATGGGAACCAAGAAGAAAAGGAAGTTCTCGATAGAAAGGGAGATCTAGAACGGACATATCACAACTGGGAACTAAGTAGTAGTCCCCAACGGAGTTGCGAATTATACTATAAGGTTTATTGCATGGATGGTTGTGGATAAAATAACCTCTTGGGTATTCTTGAGACCCAAGGTAAAATATTTCAAATTAACTGCAACTATCACAAAGAAACATACATACATTCGTATTAACCCATGATTGACAATGAAATAGGAGAATATTTACTTCAATCCTTCATGTAGCCCTATTGGATATCTTAGTGTGGAAAAGTGGAAGACCTCTCTACTAAGTCCTAGATCAGAACTTGCACATAAAAACGACACGGTGTAATATTCACAACATATGAAACTTTACAATCAAAGCATTAATAAATAGGAGAATAGAAACTAGCATGCATCTAAGCCATTTATCAATTACGCCATTGAACCAACATGTAAAGAAAAACAATCTCGACACCATCAAGTAGACACAACATAAACAAATCTATATTATCTGATAGAAGAAGGATGATTACAACCATTGAGGCTATATCAAGCCTCCTATAGTGCCTTGGCTCCACTCTCTCTCTCTCTCAACTTCTTGGCAGCATAATAATGCTTGAGCTCTTCAAACTTTCGACGACCATTCAACCTCTGTTACAATGACCAAGCCTCGAATTTATAGATGGATAGAAGTTCATCCTTGCCAATTCCTCCATGAGTTCCAATTAGCCAAATGCTAGAAAATTTCCTTTAATAATTGTTGTTTCCATTTCCATGTGTCTTAGGTAGGATTAGAAATATCCCAAGTCAGGACTAATATGCGAGTTTCCTACTTTTTGAGCTAACAGTTGAGTGGAAAGTGAGATGTCAATCAGTCAACTCGTGTTTTGACCTTCGAATCTTATGAAAATATAGAAACACTTCCCTTTAGAAAAAACAAAGAGTTAACCCAGGGACTAACACCTTTTTCATAGAGCTAGGCAGTATTATAACTCTTTTTTTCTATTTTTGTGGTGCATTACCCTGGAAAATAGGCCTACAACTTAGGTCTTTCTTCCAACCAAAGTGTCCTTCTCCTTTGTGCTAATTAGGAGGTCATTTTTTTGTATAAAATCTATTCATCGATCTATCATACCATCATTTTCCCCCATAATGGTATTATTTTAACCATCAACTAGTTGACATACTACAATATGAAGCTTTAAGTTCATCCTAAAAATGTTATTTCCTTGATGGTTCGCTATGACACTTTTCCTTCTCTCACTAATATCATTCCTTGGGTATACAGAGAATCAGATTTTATTTGGGTTCATTATGGTCCATGAAATTTTTCTACTACACCTAGCACCTCTCAAGTATGTGTGTTAGTCGGTTCATAGGTTGCTTAATAGCCTTATACCTCTTTCCAATAGCCAACTTCCTGACAACACATTGTAGAAAATTCAACCCATGTAACTAGAGGATTTATTCGTAGTCACTATCCATCCTGTCAAATACCTTTCTTATTCTCACTTCCATGAGTAGCTAACATAATTATGGTGCCTATATTGAATTTTCCTAACCTCACATTGGGGATTCCAATTTGGTACCTAGATCCTTCGTCAAATACTCCTCCCAACCACCTTAAATGATGTATGGATTTTACACTTACCCAACCCATTTCAATGACCCCCTATATTGCTTCCATTGCACCAAAACATCAATAGGAGTGTTCTCATACTATGCAAGACTCTTGTTGTAGGAGGTTGAGTGCCCCCCTTCTTATTATTTCCCCCCTTCTTCTTTCAATAATAAGATATTTTTGGTCGTGCCCACTTGACCTCCTACACCAAGGCCTATGCCTTCCTCTGCTTTGTACGATCCTCAAGGACATGCCACCAATAACTATACAAAAATACCTTAGTTAAATGGTCTCGTTAACTTGGATGAACTTTTTCCATACCCATTTATCCTTGAAGTGCAAGGCTGCTCTACCTGAGTCATCTAGGAAAAAGAAGGAATTATGCACAAAACACCCGTGCACTTTATGTGAAACATATGGAATTTTTTCACACCATTTCCCTCATATTCAATATTTTTATAACACAATCATCTTCTTTTGAAAAAATAAATGCTCTTGTAGTGGGTTTCCACCCCTCTACTTACATCCTCTGGCATCTCTTCTATGCAAGGGAAGATACCTAGTATATCCTTGATATATATTGGTCTCCCCGATGTGGAGATGGTATAAAATATTGTATATATAATTTATTTGTAATCATCTATGGGATTTACACCTTCAAACCCATTGGGAGAATCTAACTTTTTATTTTTGGACATATCTCCTATATTATATGTTTCTTGGGTCTCAACATTGGTGACACTGTAATCCATTATTCACTAGTCTATCTCATTATATGTTGGGCATAATATTCATGTCTCCCATGATGATGATTTATATAAACATCATCATATACATCATGTGGTCCTCGGTTGTCACACATACTATTCTTCCACTCTAATGAGGACATTATTGAGTCCATTACCACACTAATTATCCATGGGATCATATCCACCATCACTCCTATTTTATACCCTAGAAACTAAGTCCATCTATGAAATATTTTATTGAATCAAAAGACTTGATTCATGGGTAAGTAGATTGGTTCAAAAACCCCTTCGAACAAAAACATTTGAAGCACATCCTCCTTGTATCCATTACATTATTGAACAATGTTTGGATAAGGGGGAATACATTTCTGAGGATCCAAAAGAAGAAATTCACACAAACCCTAATATTGCATATGGTAATTTTGAATCTAGTACCATTATTATTCCCCATCCTAAAGAAATTCTAGAGCTCCACACCACTCTAGATCCTGTAGGGATGATCCACTTAGTCATTCCTTCTTCTTAGATCAATAATTTAGTCCTTATTATAGTTATTTTCTTAAACCATAGTTTCATTTAGGTGAGAACTTTTTCACAATAATCAAATCCACTCCTTTGCATGGTGACACTCCTTTGCGAACATAGAAATTTAGTCCCTTTGACCCACATATGCAGTACCAAGTAAGATTGGCACTCGAAAATTTCCTTCCTAATACTATATTCATTCCTTCTTTCCATAAGAAGATAACCAAACCATATAATATTCTAACAACACCAAATATAAAAGTATCAATAATCATATTATATACACCATTATGTACTATCGTCATCAAACATGTGTTTTGATTCCATTACTCTAGCTACATATAACATGTCCATACCATGCCATATCTTTGATTTTACTGCTCTTTAATCCTCCTCAGACGTATGGTTCCATGTGAAGATTAAAGAATCATTTATAAAGCTACACCTCTAGTGCATATATGTATCACCACCATCTGGGGCACATCCTTAGCATGCTACATACACATCCATCAAGGGGCATCATTTCCACCTTTACATACCTAATCAGTCCCCTCCATCATCATAGTTTTAGGGGTAGAATCTCATTCTTGGGGGTATGATGGCCACTCTAGCAAATTTTTCATTTTATATTTTTCCACTCTCAGCCTAGGCCCAAAATGTCTAAGTAAGGTCAACTATTCTCTCATTCCTTAGGTAGTCTATCCTACCAACATCTCCAGTGAGCTATCTACATATTACATATAGATGATAATAAATACCTTACATTAAAACATTCTATTATATGTCATATGCTATGAAACCAACTCCAAAAATAGAAGAAAAGAGAGATCAACGCCTTAGAAATCAGTCACTTTGAAGGGGCAACCTCCAATACATTACATAAATGAACAATTATTGGATGATACAAATGACCAAAACCTCCTTATATATATAGGAGTCCATGGGGTCACAATATAATCCTAGACGACCTAACAATAATAATTTAAGGGCACAATAATAACAATATTGGGGTTACAGGGGTACAACAATAACAATAAGGGGGTTACACTAACAACAATAAGGGACTATACTAGTAATGTAGGGACCTAACATGCCCCTCTCCTTCAAAAAATTGTTTTTCTCAATGCTTGAGTAGATCCGGATCCTTATGTATAAAATTCTCATCCTCCCATGTAGAATCTTCAGTGGGTAAGTTCTTCCATTTGATGAGATACTTTTAAATTGATCAATTTCATAGCTATCGAGTTCTTGTTTCCGTGAATGCTACAGGTTCCAATATGATTTTTCATTCCTCATAAAGTTCTGGAAATATTGTTTGAGCTGGAAGTTTGTCCCATATAACCTTTTTTAAGTGTGAAACATGGAAAACTGGATGCACTCGCGAAGAAGCAGGAACATCCAATTTTTATGCCATAGTACCAATCTTTTGCAACACCTTGTATGGACCATCGTACTTTGGCAATAATTTATTATCCTTCTTAGCTTGCTTGAGGGACATTTGTTTCTATGGTTGTAGTCATAAAAATACCCAGTCTCCTACATCAAAAATTCTCTCACTGCGATGTTGATATGGTTGTTGTTTCATTTGATTTTGTGCCAAATTAGGTTATCCATTAAGAGTTGGAGAACTTCTTGTTGATGGTCGAAGTGATCTTCCATTGCTTGAACCCTATAATTTTCTCTTAAATAAGATGTGATGGATGGTGGATGATATCCATAAAGTGCCATAAATGGGGTCATTTTCTTGCAGTATGGAAGGAAGTGTTATACCACCATTCAGTGAGAGGTAACCACTTGACCCATTGTGTTTGCTTATCAGATACAAAACAATGAATATATCCTTCCAAAAATTTATTCACTATCTCAGTTTGACCATCATATTGAGGATGATAAGATGAGCTATGAGCTAGTTGAGTACCCAAATAAGAAAATAATTTTGTCCAAAAATTTCCAGTAAAAATGGGATCTCTGTCACTTACAATAATCTTTCGGTTTCCATGTAGCTTTTGAATTGTTTCCATAAATGCAGTAGCAACTGTACATGATTTAAATGGATGAGACAATGCAAAAAAGTGTGCATACGTGGTAATTATATCAGCTACCACCATGATGACACTCTTTCCTTCGGACTTAGGTAAACTTGTGATAAAATCCATTGAAATATCCTCCCAACATTGACTTGAAATGGATAAAGGTTGTAGAAGACCCGGGGTCTCAATTGTCTCAACTTTATTTTACTGGAAAACCAAATATTCTGCCACCAACTTTTGAATATCAGACTTAAGGCCATCCCAAAAAAATTCTTTCTTCACCCTGTGGTAAGATTTTAAAAATCTTGAGCATCCTCCTAAAGGACAAGTGTGCAATTCCAAAATAATATTTTGTTTTAGTTGGGAATTCTTGCAAATATATAAGCAATCTTTGTACCACAAGGAGTCATTTTTCCAACTAAATTTTTTAGATGTACTAGGATCTTGTTGCAAATTTTGAATGAGTGTCCAAAATTCTTCGTCCTTCTTCCATTCATCCCTTGCTTCGATTACCCAATCTGGTTGGATAATAGAAATGGCACAAAGCAATGCTTCCACCTCTTCATCCTTTCTTGAGAGTGCATCTGCAACAACATTTAGCTTCCCTTTTTTGTATATGATTTCAAAATCATAACCCAACATCTTCGTGACCCATTTTTTCTACTCTTCTGAAGATAGTCTTTGTTCCAAAAGGTGTTTAAGACTATCATGATAAGTTTTTACCTTGAAGTGTCTTCCCATTAGGTAGGGTCACCATTTATTTAGTGCATGTAGTATTGCCAACATTTACTTCTCATAAATAGGTTTCTGTAAATACTTTTCTTTCATTGGATGACTTTCAAAAGCAATGGGTCTTCTTTCTTGCATTAAAACAACACCAATTCCATTTCCTGAGGCATCACATTCCACAATAAAGGTTTTTGTGAAGTCTGGTGTAGCTAAGACTGGTGCTAGGCACATTGCCTCTTTAAGATTTTCAAATGCCTTAGTTTCTTCAGGAGTCCAACTTGCGATAATACCATGTTAACCCGAGAAATCCTCGCAACTGCTTTATAGTTGTGGGGAATTTCCATTCCTTAATGGCTTTAATTTTGTTAGGGTCTGCCTTAACACCCTCATGAGATACAATATGGCCCATATATTCCACCTCGTGTACTCTAAAGAAACATTTGGATTTTTTTGCATATAATTGTTTCTCCTCCAATAGTTTGAGCACCCTGTCAACATGTTGAACATGATCCTTCCAAGACCTGCTATAGATTAGTATGCCATCAAAAACTACTAGCACAAATTTTCTAATCAAGGGTTTGAAATTGGAATTCATCAACCCTTGAAATGTAGAAGGTACATTGGTAGGGCCAAAAGGCATGACCAAAAATTCATAATGACCCTCATGAGTTCGAAATGCTGTTTTCGGAATATCTTCAGTCTTCATTCTAATTTGATGATATCCTGAACGAAGATCCAACTTGGTAAAATAAATTGCTCCGTGTAATTCATCAAATAATTCATCAATCACATGAATGGGAAATTTATATTTAATAATGAGATTATTGAGCACCCTATAATCTGACACATGCGCCATGATCCATCCTTATTATGCACCAATACTACTGGAGCAGAGAAAGAACTTTGACTATGCTGAATTATAGGAGCCTCTAAAATTTCTGCAATCATATTTTCAATTTCACTCTTTTGGACATAAGGGTATCTATAAGGCCTGATGTTTGGAGGGACACTTCCTAGAATCAAATGAATAGCATGATCATGATCACGAATAGGTGGGAGTCCTTTGGGAGTTTCAAACACCTTGGAATGATTGTCCAATACTTTTTGGGGATCTGGATAAATAATTGATTTTTATGTTGGAACTTCTAGTGAGCATAATTTTGCAATTACGCCCCGTTGTTCTTTCTTCAGAAGCTTTGTCAGGACATTAGAGCTTATTATATTTCCTGGCTTCCTTGCTATACCCCGTAATTCGACATCCTTTCCTTTCGAAAAAAATTCAAGAAAAGTTATTGGAAAAATCTATTATCCCAAATATTGTAACCATTGTACTCCTAGTACAACATCAACACCTCCATTTGGAATAGAAAGCATTGGAATATTCAATACATATTCCCCATGGTTACCTTGTTATTATGGAATTTTCCACAGCAATTTATAGTTCCTCCATTTGTAACCATCACTTGACATTCTGGTGCTAGGTATAGGAAACAATTCAATTCCTTGGCTACATTACAATGAATAAAATTATGGGTACTACCCGAATCAATCGAAACTATTACCTTTTTCTTCTTGATATGTCCTTCTATATTGGGAGTTTGAGGAGTGGTAATTCTTGCCAATGAATTACACAATATGGTCGGACTCATTTCTTCTTCTTCTAGGGTTGGTTCTTCGTGTGTATCCTCTTCTTTTGAAGCTTCTTGTTCATTTTCTTCCTCCTCTTCACAATCTATGTAAAAAAATTTCTTCTCAGTAGACTTATGACCTTTAGTGTATTTTCTGTCAAAACTATAGAAAATCCTTTTTGCTCTTTTTTCTTCCAATTTTTGTGGTGCCAACCTTATGAGCTATGGAAATCTAGGAGTAGGAACACTTACATCCTTAAATATGTGAGTGGTAGGCTTCCTTGTTGCCATAATTTTGCATTCATTTTTTCTTGCCAACCTGAATGCCTTCTCCAATGGATCAGGTTCCCAAACGCGAACCTCATGTTGGATGTTATCCTTTAAAGTCCCTTTGAAGACATCAATCTTGTGTTCCTCTCAAATATCAGTTACCCTTATATTCAATTTTCGGAAGTCCTCAATATGTTCCACCACTGAACCCTTTTGTTTGAGATGTATTAATTGGCTAAAGAAGGTGTCGCTCTTTGTATCCTCATAATGCGCTATAATTTCCTCTATAAAAATTGACCAAGTGACAATTATTTTATGGGAGCAAAGCCATCGATACCATACAAATGTATTTTTTTCTAAATGTAAAGTTGCAATGTGTACCTTTTGTGTATTTTTCACATTATTGAGATCAAAATATTGCTCCATCTATAGTATCCATGTCATCGGATCCTTGCCATCAAAATTCCTCATATCCATCTTTGGAATATGGTGGTTCTTCCATCCAACATTAGATTTTATTAAATCATGATTAACATTTATTTTGTTCTCATCATGAGTTTCCTCTACTATCTTTTCGCCATTAGGAAACATTTCTTGTATCAACTTTGTCAAACCTCCCATGTCTACTTTTAGATCATTCTTCATGTTTTCCATGTTGTCTTTCATTTTTTCATCGATCTTAGCTTCCATGCAATCCATATTAACTTCCATGAATTTCTTTAGACCATCCATATTAGCTTCCACGCTTTTCTTCAGAACTTCCATTTCATTTTTTGTTGATCTTTGCGATAGCGAAATTTGGTGCACTTGCTCTTGTAATTTTGACATGTCATGTTGCGGTTCTTCATCTTCATTGGTCATATCAGAGCCTTCTGAAGGCTTAATTGGTGTTGAATTATTTTTAAGGGGAGTTTTAGAATCCAATACTGATATCTATTCTACAATATTCCCTTGGAATCAATTCAAACTGAGTTTTCAAACAAGAATTATGGAGTTCGAAAAAGATACACACCTTTTTCTTTGTTTTGAGTAGCTCGATATTGAAACTAAATTATCTCTATGATTTTGAATATTCAATATCAGAAATTCGGTCTTGGAGTATCCCTCTAAATATTATTTCGAATGCCATAGTTCTGACCTAATTTGGATTCTTCAAGACAAAGTTATGCCCAATATCCCACAATGACTTAATTATGGACTGCTTCAGTAGAGAGAAATTGTACGGCATGCCACATGTCACTGTTTCCTCCTTCAGATTTGAAATCGATAAACAGGAAACTACAGTCCATGTACTTGTGGCCAATTTTTACAGAATTCGAATACGACACACAGTGAGAGATTTATGACAGTTTTCCCACGGTCACCTCTTTGAGGTGAAATTTGGGAGCCTAAGAAATCCATAACATCCATAGATCATATCTCTGAATTTTTTGTGAACCAAGATCTGAAATGTTTACAGGAGGTTCCTCAGGATTGCACCTTCACTCTGTTAAAATTTTAGCTTCTGAAACATCGTAGAGAGAAAGTTATAGCGTAAATTCCACGATGACCTATTGTAGGTGAAATTCAATAGCCTGAAAAAGTCGTAACTTTCACAGAACATATATCTGAAAATATTGTGAACCAAGATCTGAAAGTTTTACATGATGTTCCACAAGATTTGGGCTCTTCTCTTTAAAAATTTTAGCTTCTAATCCTTCGTATAAAAAAAATTATGACTAAAATTCCACGATGACCCGTTTGGAGCAACGAAACCCTAGAATCCAAAGCTCTGATACCAAATGTTATGAAACTAGCTCCAAAAATATAATAAAAGAGAGATCAATGCCTTAGAAATAAACCACTTTGAGGGGGAAACCTCCAATAAATTACATAAATGAACAATTATTGGATGATACAAATGACCAAAACCTCCTTCTATATATAGGAGTCCATGGGGTCACAATATAATTCTACCCAACCTAACAATAATAATGTAAAGGCACAATAATAAAAATATTGGGGTTACAGGGATACAACAATAACAATAAGGGGGTTACACTAACAACAATAAGGGACTATACTAGTAATATAGGGACCGAACATCATCCAACATTTACCATCCATTTCTCATTTTTGACTTGATGGGTGGGGATAACTCCAGGCCTCCTCTAGTAGTTGATTCTCTCATCCTTTCTTGTCTTGATTCCTCACTAGGAAGAATATTTCCAAGATATTAAGGGTATTTCATTTGTAAAAAATCATTATGTAAGTAAGGTTTGAACATCTACGTGAAAGTAATATATCCAAATTCCATTAGTCTACTTGTCCATAACGAGCTCAACAAGATATATGGCCTCCATCTCCTCTGCATGATGTTCACAAGATAATGAAAATATGACTTGGGATTGGATGGGAAAGGCCTTGTATAGAAAAATACACCATTTTTCACTTGGCCATTACAAACTCATTCTAGTTCCATTTGATGAACTGAAAACACCATCAAAAAACTATTTTCGAGCTATCACTTGGGTCTCCCTTTGTTTTTTTTGATTCGATACTTCATCTGGAAGCCATTTTTACCATGAGGTTTCAAATACCTTCCTATTTAATTTGTATTCTTTCAATATTTTTCACTCGTACTCTAACACCACCTTCTCCTTGCACTTGTCGACTCATGTGTGGAATTTTATCATGAGTAACCAATCTTTAATCATGTTTATAAGGTATCCTTTGGATCTGCTCCATGTGTCATTTCACATACAATAAGCATCCCTCCATTCCATGTATTTTCCTATCATTTACTGGATATCACCTTGGGAACCCCCACATTTTGATAGGTGGAAAAACCTATCCATATTTTTAATTATCCACCTATAAAGTGTTAGATACTTCCTCACATGGGAACTCCAACACCATTCACATTCAGTGTCCATGCCATTAAATCCCCATTGGATTGGGAGTCTAATTTTCATTCATATCAATGCTAGCTACCTATACATTTCTCATTTCCATGATCACAACCGATGTGCTCCTATACTCCCCCATCTTGGAATCTTCTTTTTCACAGTAAGAGGGCCCCATACGATTTGTAATTATTTTGGTTAGTGGAAACATCATTGATTCACCCTTGTTAAGAGCATAAAAAATGAGTCACCATTATGTCCTACAGAGTCTATTTAGAACCAAATTGAGTCGTATTAAAGTATACCAACCCCTCCATCTATTGTACACATCATATATTTCTAATATTTGACCTTCAAATGACCTTCTCTATCCTTGAAAATCCTTTATATAAGTAATTTACCATCACCTTGGGAACATTTTCAAATGTTTCTAGGTCAACATTTCCAGTTATGCTTTGAAAATTGAAGTTGTAAGCTCAACCATTAGACTACTATATTACCCACCTTGGTTTTTTTATTTTTCATTCACATTATAATACTTACCTCATGCATTTTTTGAGGACTCATCATTGTCTCAACCTTGGAAATTTGTCCCTTTTTTACTTCAACACATGTAGTCTAAGCAAGTGGCTTAGAGGATGGTCATTAGAGGAATTTTGAGGTTTGAAATGGGTCTCCTAAGGAAATTATAAAATAATAGTGGAAATAATAAAATCATAGTGGAAATAATAAAATAATATTAGATTACATCATCAAATTTTAGAAGGAAAAAAGAAAAAAACTAGTTTTTCAACTCGTATTTTTAACTTATCTCCCTATGGGTTTACACAAATTTCAAGTGAGAATACTGGCTGGATGCATAATTTGATTCCTCATCCAAGGAGTACCCATGTTTCATACTATTGATGGACCTTGCTACACAAAAAATGAGAGATACATGAAAAACGTGATTGCAATCATGAGTTTTCATGTATTTCTCATTTTTCATGTATCAATGTCCATCGAAAGTATGCAACATGGGTACTCTTTGGATGAGGAATTAAATTTTTCATCCAATGAGTACTCTCGCTTTAAATTTGAGTAAAACATTAGGGAGACAATTTGAAAATATGAGTTGAAAAAGTAGTTTTATTATTTTATTATTTTTTAATATTTTTACCTTTTTACTACAAAAAGGGTGAATCATCCCCCATGGTTGACATCATCATATTGAATCCTATTGGTTCTTATAAATTTTATTTTGGTTGTACATTTTTCTTAGGAGGCCCATTTTAAACCTCAAAATTACTCTAATGGTACCTTGGATCCAACTGATTTAGTGATAGGTGCCTTAGATCAAGCAAACAAAGACCTCAGTTCCCTTTGACTTGATTATTTCTAGATTTCTTGACTCCAACCCATTATCACGCAATCAATAATCATGAATTTGATGGTATAGTTCTTCAAGATATTGTACCAACATTCACCATACATGTGTGAGATATTGTGATACTCAAGGAGGTATTTTCCTTCATATCATCACCCTCATGTCCAACCCTCAACATTTCATGATCCAGCCTCAAATGTAGTTCAATAGATTTGACTAAATAATTTGTTTCCATTCATAGATCCCACCTAATGAGAATTTTTTTAGCTAATTCATTCATATATTCAAATCCCCTTCCATCTAGTAAGTCTTCTCCAATTGTGATCTCCCCCTCTCATCAACATGAGGGAATTTGCTACTATGTACCAAGCTCAACAATAGTCATTGTATCAACCCCTATCCCTTTTATTCTATGGAAATTTATATGGGAATATGAATTTCGTTATATTATTTTCTAGCTCATTTATGGAAATACATTCATGTAATATATATGATTTTGTTCGTACCCACTTTTCTTGAAACAACATTATTCTTTGCACTCAATTGTCTTGGTGAATGTGGGTATGCATCCTCTATCTCATTTAGATAATTTATACCCAATTATATACTCTTGATTTATGAGTGGCATTTCCTCCTCATCGTGTGCTTGAGATCATTGCAACATCGACTCTCTCACACTCTCTCTCTGTCCCCCTCTCTCTCTCTCTCTCCGTGACCACCTCCTATGTTTAGTGAAAGAAAACTACCTAGTATTCCAGTCATACAATGTGCTCCTAACACTCATATATTGGTGGGAATCTATTATCACATAAAAATTAATCACCAAGCCATAATTTATTAGGTGGGTCCAATTACGCCATGTAGCATGAGGTTTTACACATTAAAATGAACATTCACGTTAGGAAATAACCTAAGGAACCACTTTTCCTAAGTTATTTTTGTTATTTAATTTAGCCACATCAGAATAAATCATAAATTCATTAATTTTATTTTATTCTCATATTTTTAGCCATTAAAGTGAACTTAATAAAAAATATGTTCACTTACATTCTTTCTTTCCATAGAAATAATTCAATAAAATCATATATTTATTAGTTATTCCTTAATCCTTTAAACATTCTCATAGAGATAATTTATTAAATTATTATTTATAAACTATTTCTAAGTTATTTTACCATTTCACCTAGATGTAATTTAATAACCCCATTTGTTTATTAATTATTTCTTATCGTTTAACCCTTTTTTATTAATTAACTCAATAAATCATTTTATTGAGTTTGTTATCTAAATAAAATAAATTGACCATTTCTTTGACTTTTTCTTCCCATAAATAATAATAAGATACCAAAGTTGGTTAGATATTCTATTTGTCCTAATTCTTTTATTATTATTTTAGCACGTCAAATTTAAATTAGCATTTTTATTATAAATAGGGAGGTTTTCTCTTCCCATTTCACATGACCATTATCATTGTCCAAAATTTGATCCTGTGACATTTGAGTGTTCTCCACTATAGCCTCAACATATTTTTTATTTTTATTTTGGTGTCTTTGGATTTTTGAACTATATTCTGAGAGAGCGAGTCATCATAGTTGCAGAAAAAGGATCATTAAAGAACCCTCCGGAGGTGGAGGCCCTCTTGAGTCAACAACTGCACATATTTCTAATAAAAACTTTATCTTTCTAAAATGGAGTTAGTAATTGTTATGTGATTTAGATCTGTTTTATGCTACCTCATTACTGTTGTTATTTTTTTTATGTAGATATCATAATTACACATGAATGATTGTTACTTCTAGTTTTTAACCCTCATATTTTGTAGTTAGACTATTTTAGCCACCATATAAAGGTTCTTATTTTCTAACCCTTATGTAGGAAGACATCTAGCACCAATACTAGGTGCAAGGGGACTTTTTGTGGTGTATGACATCACTACCACCTTTATAACTATGTCAAAGGACATTATCTCCCCTAGATATGTGATTTCCCATTTTTCTAGTAGAAAAACTAGAAGAAGTACTAGATGTAGGGTTAAATTTTCACTAAATAGGAAGCCACCATTCACTAGGATACCTACAGGAATGCCAAAAATGATGGAAGCCCATTTCTAGTAGTTAAACCAAGGCCATGACATTCCCTCTGGGCTAATCACCTCTTGTAAATATTTGAAATATTCTTGTAATTAAAATAGAAACCAGTTGAGACATGGGACACATAATTTAGAGCTTAGAGAGGAGGTTTCTTGGGAATGGAAGGAAGTTTTTATTAATGCTAGTCATGGGTTTAATTATGGGCCCTTAAATGGGCTAAATTCACATTGAATTATGCTAGAGGAAGAGATTACCAACACATACTCCTTTAGTTAGGTCCACAAGAAAAATGGGCAATAATTAAATTAATTAAAGGATGTGAAGTTGAATCAGCTATAAGGGAGAGTGGTATGGGAGTATGGCATGAAAACACACCCACAATCACCTACAACCACAACAGAATGATGGGAGAATATCAAAAAATAGAGTGGTGTAGAGAAAAGAGGGGCATAACCAAAAATAATTATAAGGGGATACTTAATAGGAGATAATAGGGAGATAATGGGGTGAACACAGAGAGAAAATACAAGGCATGAATCCTACTGCATAAAACAAGGAGGAAACTCCTGAAATCCATACGAGGAGGAATTCCTTGGAAGGGAAATGACAATTTTCTGAGGAGATCGAAACTAGCACTACATCAGGGAATGCGAGGGAAAAGGATGCATAGTTGGAATATCTAGGGATAGAGTGGAATTAAACTAAAAAAATGAAGCATACAAAATAAAGAAAAATACCCACGTGCTTGGGTCGAGATCACATGACAATGTGGTTCCCAAGAAGTGGAATGCGCTCATAGTGTTATAACATAGCCTTAAGGGAGTGCTCATAAAATACAAAAAAGAAATAGAAGTGAAGGAGCACAAAATTAATTTGTAATTAGCTTGTTGCAATGATTAAATATCAATAAAAGAGTGTTTCAAGGCAACACAATTGGTTTGCAATGTTCCTATGTCCTATGGGTTCCTGGTTTAGGGTATAATAACTAGGGTATCAAGGTATTTGGTTGTTGGGTGGAGATAGGTGGATCTCTAGACTCTCAGTGGTGTTGACATTGTGAAAGGTTTCCTTTGAGCACTCTTCCTCAAGATTTTGAATTTTTTTAGGGGACGATTGGCTGTAAGAAATATTCCAATGCAAACCAATCTAAGGTTGGGGTGGAGAGTCAAAGTCCCAATTTAGTTTCAAGGATTCTAAAAATGATATAAGTTACATTTTTTTATTTATATGTGTTTGATTACAATAATATGTTCGTGAGTGTTATTTTCTATTGTTAAAGTTCATGTGTTAATTATGAGGGATTCATATTACTACGAATCTTGATAAATAATTCTTATGCATACATAACATGATTAAGACTTCCTACTCCTAGGTATATTGTTGAGTTTAGGCCTATATAAATCCTTGTTGTGAGAAATCTATGGACTCCCTATTTTAATGGTTGATCTTAGACCTGTGAACTAGATATGTTTTTATCCCTTAGGTAATTTATTTGTTGAAAGTTAAATCATGTATTTATATGCTCATACATACATGTATATATTGTGGAAATATGCACTTGGCCATGAATCTCTATCTTACTAGTTAAATTTCGTGTTTTTAAAATGATCGGTATTGTGTGGCTTGTGTTGTGGTGGGACATGTGTGTGTGTGAGAGAGAGAGAGATAGGTACAAGTGATTACAAATAATACGATAGATAGGCCTTAGTATATACTTACAAAGCTCAATATAGATAGGTTTTGCTAAGCACTGAGGGTCCTCAGTGAAGGCCCACATATATATACATTTATATATGAGTTTAAGAGGGATTCATGCAAGGATTCGATTAGGTGTCGAAGGAGGAGGGGCTGAGATGGAGACCACTTTCTAATAAATAACTTAATAGTATCATTGTCTTAGGACATCAGAGTCTTGAACCTTGGGGAGCCCTTGGAGGTATTCACAAGTGCAGTGATAAGGAAGCAAGGGCCAACTAACGGGAAATCCTAATCGATGACTAATGTGAATCTAATCCTTCTCACCTAGGACTAAATTCTTTGCATGTTTCATAATGTGCTAAATAAAAAGGTATGGCCAATGTTGGCTCCCCGTGATTTGCAAGATTAACAGGAAAAAACTCTGCAGGGAACCACATCAAACCACTTTGGAGTCCATAGACCTAGCCTTCCTGGACTCAGAGAGGGATCTCTCTATATAAGTGTTTATAAATGATATGTCTTTATGCTTTTGTTTTGATTTTAGGCTAGTTATGAAGTTCTGAGGACTTTTTCTTTTATTTATTGGATTGGTTGATAGATAGAGTAATGGTGTGTTTAAGTGATAGAGTGCTTTATATGAATAGATAGACCATGATAAACATTAATCCATTGGGCTATGGAGTCATAAAAGGATTTAATTGTTCATCAACTCTGCAATGGTTTTCATAGGGCAAGCTAACTACATCAAGTGGATCTCCTATATTAGATGTGATATGAAATGATAGTAAGTTGTGAAAGAAGAAAAACTAAAATTCAGTTAAGAATATTTTAATTCTACTTCAACAAGAAAAGCCTTTGAGGTAACTGTTTGAGGAAAACCAAAGGACATGGCATACCATAGACTTCTTTGGCCAAACTTTAATAAGCAAACCTGTATGACAACAATCCAAAAATCCTAGGATTAATTTCAGACAAAGAAAATATTTAAGATAACAATGAGTGCAACTAAAGAGAAAGATAGCCCTGTCTTCTTTAATCAAACACTTTAAAGACCTCCAAAGCATCAGTTTTAGGCAGACCAAAGGATAGGGCATACCATATACTTCCCTGGTTTGGACTCTAGTAAGTATACTTCAAAGAAAGGCCTTAAAAAACAATATTTCAAGCTACACCAAAGGATAGGGCATACCATAGACTTCTTTGGCTTGACTATATTAAATCATTCCCAAGACAACAAGCTACTAGGCGGAACTAGAGAGAAATAAATAATTCTCCAATCAGACCTTGCAGAAGAAGACATTGAGATAAAGAATGTAGACAGAAATAGGGTGCCAAGACAACATATCCTAATCTAAAATTTATGTTCTTTTATCAGAGAAATAATGGATAGAATGGAAAAAAAAAGGAAACCATTGACAAAGAAGGAAAACTTCACCATTAACATAGCTCAAGAATCTTGTGAATGTGCTTGTATTACCGATGTTCAAAACAGTTACATTACTTCAGTACACTAGATCTCTGTAGCTCAGAGCTTCCTCAAATCTAGCCTAGTAGTCATCAACTAATCAAGCAGCCAACAGCTAGCCAAAACAACCACCCAACCAACAACTAAAAATGAAGCTTACATGTAGTATTTATCTTCAAAATGAGGAGGTGATGCTAAGCTAGGGTTTCTGATATGCATTTATTACAGAGTTAATGTGTTTTTGACCTTTGAGACCTGCAAGGCCCAAGGAAAAAATATATAAGACTATCTCACTGTAATAATAACTCCTAACTTAACTGTTTGAGCTAATTTTTTGGAAATATTTGACTTTAAGGCTTCTCAATAACTTTTACAATAACTGCTAAGTTGTTGAGAAATATCTCTAACTGTTTGTAATAGTTGTTGATGTCTTTATTGGAACAAAACAGGTTGTAGGTGTCAATATGTGTCCCTGAAGAAGGAAATGTCTTTGGTTGAGTCATTCGAATCTGCCTTTGTGCTGATCTATATTTTTATTATCCTTTAAACTCTGTTCAAGACTTTAAACTTGATTTATCTTTACTATCTAGTTTATCTCTGCCTCTTTGTCTTTTAATCTTCGATTAATCTCTTTAATCCTTGGATTTAACTTTTAATCCGTTAATCTTCACTGTCATAGTCCTTTGACTATTTTTTTCTCTTCACTGTGCCTCTATCTACAATTTTGTTATGCAATGGAGCAATCTTTTGGTTTTGTTCATGTCAATGGCCACCAATGATCATGATTCATTGATGTTCTGCTCGGTTTGATGCTTCTAGCACTTCTAATCAAATAAGTTCTCTGGATCGTCACCCAGAATTCTTATTTGAAAAATTTCGGGACCTTTATAATGCCATCTACATTTTTCTGCCATGAAACCTGAAAAATTTAACAAACTATTAGTTTAAAAACTGTGTTGGGGGTCTTTTCTGCATTTATTTGGGGTTTTCGGGTGTTAAGGGCATTCAAAGATGTGGCGGCGGCAGATTGAATCTTTATCATGAAGCCACAGGGCCTCAGATCTTTTGAATGGAGGAGGCGGTATTGATTTGGTAGGAGGAGGATATGTGGTTTTCGCGAGCGAGGGAGGTGGTTTTCACACAGAGTGAGGGGTGGTAAATGGTTTCGGATCGATGGATGTGATTCCACTCGGCGGGAAATGCGTGGCAGAGGGTACATGGGCGAATACTGCCCATTTCGCAAGGTTAGAGGTTGTTTAACCCCCGCGCTGGAATCTGTGTGATATTAGATTGAGACCGTCGGATCGTGGGGGATGTAGATCGACGATGTTTGGGTGAAAAAGAGAGGTGACGAGGTTAAAAGGTGGGTCCCAGGTGGACATGTGGCGGGGTTTTATTAGAGTGTGAGGTTTAATGAAAAGCGGGCCCTAGGGTTAATAAGACAAGTGGCGACATGTATTTTATAATAGGAGGGGGAAGGTTTATATGGGGTTTTTAATAAAGAGCGGGGCTTTAAAAACATTAAAGCGGGGGGTTTAAATATTTTACAAAGGGGTGGGGTAAAATTAATTTAAAACAAAGTTTTAAATATAAAGCAGAGGGTCGGGTCTTATAAAATAAAAGGAGTCAGGTTTTATATCAATAAAAGAGAGTTTTAATATAAAAAAAAGGGCCCAGAAATGGTCTAATGTTTTATTAAAAACAATGTAAAAAGGGACTTTTTACATTGTTTTAGTGCAAATGAGGAAGAATGATGAAGGAAAAGGGGTCTGGTGTGGTTTTTCGAGAGGAAAGTGGGGAGAATGAGGAAATGAGGGTTTTAGGTAGGAAATAAGGATGAAAATCAGAGGATAAAGCCCAAAATGAGTTTTTAAGAGCAACAGAGTGATTTTGAGAAGGCATACTGAAAGATAGTGAAAAAGGTTTCATGAAGATAATGAAGGCAGTGAGATTTCTGAAGATAGCTGATAGTCAAGAAATGTTATCTTCAACAGACTATAGAAAATCCATAGTTACCTAGTAAAACTGTAGAATACAGGAGGATAACAATGGCTCTAGCTGGGGAGGGAAGCTCCTTTAGGAGGTGTCAAGAACCTCAAAGTTTAGATCCTTAGAATTTGTATACCAATGCCTTGTTTGCACTTGGCAGATTTTTCATTCTTCAATTGTTGATTTGGTGTTGTTCTTTGAAGCTATAACTTTTAAAATCTGAAAAACATGCTTTGCTTCAACTCAACTCTACCTACCCATCATACTTTCCTAGCATTTTTTCTTGATTTGGGTGCATTTAGATTGGCAAACCCTTGACATCATTTTTCTTTTTGAAAGAAAAAACTATCTACTTCTACCCTTATATCATCCAAAGGCTCAGATTAGACTGATGAGCTCTTTTATTTTTCTACCTAATCTACTTATCTGTCAAGATTAAACAATTTGACAGATTTTCATTCTCTAATCTATTAACAGGAAATTGAAAACATGACCAAATAAAGATTAAGCACTTTGATTTTTCATGAGCCGTAGCATTTTGGGACAAGCTGCACACAGATTTTATTTTTGCAAAAAGTAAAACTAAAAATTGAGGGCTATAATCTGTAATTTCTCATTCATCCATCTCTTTTCTCTTTGGTTTAGATTTGAGCAATTGAAACCAATATCTTTTCCTATCTAATCTATTGATAAACCAAGTTTAAAAAGCTTGGAAAATCTTCATTTACTAACTTATCAGCAGAAATTTAAAACTTTTTCAATCATGATTAGACTGTATGATTGAACAAGACCTGTTTTTTCAAAGTAGTGGCATTTGGATTTGCACACTTTTAGAAATATTATTTCTTGGTATGGGGCTTTACCTTTTCTTTTTATTTTCCCTCTTTTCTTCTTTTCTTTGTTCTTTTTCTTTCTTTTTTTCAAAACAATCTGAAATTAAACTAAAAAGATACTCATAGTGCTGAGCTTATTTTGACACCTACCTACCCTAGTCTAATTTGGAGATTATATATATATATATATATATATATATATATATATATATATATATATATATATATATATATATATATATATATATATATATATATATATATATATATACTAGGTGAACTCTTTTATCCAATGCAACCAATCAAGTAAATGACTACATGCCTATTTTTTTTTAGCCCTTTGGGTATGCTGAGAAAACAAAAAGGCCACTCCCATCTCACTTGCTCTTGAACAACAATGCTCAAAATTTTATTTACACTCTGCAACAGATTGTTCCTGCCATAGTTTACTCCTTCTTTTGATGTCTCTAAGAAACTAACAAAAGGATCTTGGAATAATAGTTGGCCTTGAGGATTTAAAAAATAAGCTTCACCCAGGACTATTCCCTACTCCACCTTTTTGTGTTTGGGATATTTTTGAGAAATAATCTCCACCTCTTCTTCATGATCACTTGGCCTGGCAGCCTCATAATGTATTGCTATGTTCTCCTTAATAAAATCTGACATTCTTTGATTAAATGAGCTCAATTCTGCCTGAAAGACATCATTAGGTGCATTTCCTAGTAGTAGGTCCTCTTGAGAATGTAGTACAACATCATTATTAATGTGTTTATAGTTTCTACATGAGAAACTGCATCAGTGGATAAGTCAGTAGTATAAAAAATAGAAAGATATTCTTTACATAAAAATTTAGAGGTTGGTTGTGTTGGGTATGTGTTATATTCTTTCCATGACTAGTCACACGCAGGGGGGCGATAGCCCCTCCTGTTGGGGTCCGGTGCAACGCCCCAGGAAAAAAAAAATTGGTCCTTATTTTCTAGTGGGTGGACATGCCCATGGTTTTGTGCATGGGTTTGCACATGGTTTTGGGGCATGATGGTTTTCGGCCCCTAGTATTTTGTAGATCTGGTTAAGGGAACTACAGTTATGTTCTAATCCAGGGTTAATGGATTGGGGTTTATGTATGCTTCGACATGTATATATATGTTTTGTAACACTAAAAGGAATATAATGATAAATCAAGTTGGTCGTCTTGATTTGGGATCCTGGGGAAAATCTCTGTGTATATCTATTTTCTGTTTTATGTTCTCACTATTGTTTATTTTCTGTTTTTAAGATTTATTTGCAGATAATTTCTATACAGGGTTAAAACCTACAGGCTGTATGTTTAGAATCTGATTGATTTCTTCGTTAGTTAAAGGGGGAGGAATTTTCATTTTTCCTTGGGGAGAACTGTGATGTTTCTCCTTATTTTGTGACTGATCATAAGGCTGAATGTCTTCTTGAACCTCACACAAAAGAGGTGAATAATCATCACTTGTCCCTTTAGAGATATCTTGTGGATATTCCTTTATTTCCTGATTGATTTCATCCTAAACCAACTCCTTTTGGTTTTCATGATGGTTAATTTGAGTATGAAATGCATGAATTTCCTCTAATAGATGTTCAGGATGCCTATTTCCCAATTCTTCATCAATATTTACAAGGTATTGTATGATATCCTCAGACTGATCACAAAATTTTTTAGCTAATGATGAAGATGGACAATTTTCTTTATAATGCTCATAAAATACCTTATGGAAATATTTTAAAGAAAATTAACAACTAGGTTGCAGGCCTTCATACCATTGCCTTGCTTCCCCTTCTAATGTTTGCATGAAAATTTTCATGAGGTAGTCCTCATGCCATTCAACTTTTAACCTCCATGTGTGTATATGAAATTTAATGAGATGTAACAAGGGGTCATCAAAATTTTCATTTTGAAACATAGGGAGG
This sequence comes from Pinus albicaulis, assembly GCA_034641835.2. Lineage (NCBI taxonomy): Eukaryota > Viridiplantae > Streptophyta > Pinopsida > Pinales > Pinaceae > Pinus > Pinus albicaulis. The sequence goes on from CM076572.1 coordinate 876,941,903, forward strand.
TTTTAATCCCAATTTATCTGAGGCATTTTGTCTGGGAATCTAGGTATGTGATCTCTGCCCATTGGAGCATACCGACGTTGTACCCTTGGATCCATTTTTGTTGATTATACATAACAAGGTTTACTACATCTTTTTACAATCAATCTAGGTTCTTTTTCTAGTGGAGTCTTTAGGTTTTAACGAGAGCTGTGGAGTTGCTGGGTGGAAGACTTCAATTTTCTTGAAATAGGTTGTTGTCCACCATCAGCAACTAAATATTTTTGCAAGTGTTTAAGGTTTTCAGGTAGGGAACTTTCTTTGTGGATAGGTCTGCTAACAATTGTAATTTTGGATCTAGGATACTTCCTAAGAGTACTTTCAGGATTGTCAACTATTACAGGAGGATTTAGGTCAAGATGAGATCTGGTACAGATTTTTCTAGAAGACATAATTTGGACCCAAAAATCAGAATGGTTGAGATTTTATAACATTTTTAGGACACAAACCAATCTGTGAAAGAAATACTTAATCCATAAAGTATTCTTGACTAGGTTCTGTTGATGTTTGAAGATAAAGTGATTTTCCCAGTGGAGTCAGTAGGTGGAGGTTTTTTAATTGTTTTATGGCTGGTTGTTGTCCACCATCAGCAACCAGGTACCATTCATGGCTAAAGCTTGATTCATTTAAGTTAAAATGAGGTTTTATGAGCTCTTGAGATAATGTTTAAGCTGTTTAATAGCTCAGTATCTCCCTAGTATGGTCGCCACTATGTTGGCTCCCCATGATTTGCAAGATTGGCAAGAAACAAATCTGGAGGGAACCACATCAAACCACTTTGGAGTCCATGGACCTAGCCTTCCTGGACTCAGAGAGGGCACTCTCTATATAAGTGTTTATAAATGAAATTTCTTTATGCTTTTGTTTTGATTTTAGGCTAGTTATGAAGTTCCGAGGACTTGTTTGTTTTGATTGATTGGATTTCTTGATAGATAGACTAATTGTGTGATTAACTGATAGATTTTTTTAGCTGAATAGATAGACCATGAGAAAAATTAATCCATTGGGATATGGAGTCATAAAAGGATTTAATTGTTCATCAACTCTGTAAGAGATTTCATAGGGCAAGCTAACTACATGAAGTGGATCTCTTAGATTAGATGTGATATGAAATGACAGTAAGTTGTGAAAGCAGCAAAACTAAAAGTCAATTAAGAATATTTTAATTCTACTTCAACAAGAAAAGCCTTTGAGGTAACTGTTTGAGGAAAACCAAAGGACAGGGCATACCATAGACTTCTTTGGCCAAAATTTAATCAAAACTATAAGACAACAATACATAAATCCTACAATTATTTTCAGACAAATAAAAAATTTAAGATAATAATGAGTGCAACTAAAGAGAATGATAGATCTGTCTTCTTTAATGAAGCACTCTATGTTGATCAGTGGTTGTCTTTGATGTCAACCCAAGCAGCACCAAGGGATACCCCAATATTGCATGGGAATTTTGACCTACCAAATTAATATATTCTGGGTCAAGAATTTTTTGGTGGTTTCTTCTTGTCGAGATGTTTCCGTTGATATATGGCATGCCACGTAATTCTTCGCGGTTTGAGAGATATTCATGTTTAAAGTTTGTACCCCCACTTAGTGGGCTAAAAATCCATGGGGTTGTGCCATGGGTATTTAAAAAGTCATAATTAATATTTTTTAAGCTCCAAAAATCCCTCCCACATTCACTTATTGAAGCCCCTCTCATCCTAAGCATTTATATAAATTGTGATCCTCATATCCTCCTTATGTAAGGGATTTCGCCATCTAAAACAGGTCATTGTGGAATTTTTTCTCTAACATTTTTTATACGAAGTTTAAGAAGCTGAAATTTTTATGAGGTGAAGCCAAAATCCTGAGGAAGCTCCTATAAAAATTTCAGAACAAGGTGCACAATATTTTCGGAGATGTGATCTGTGGAAGTCAGTGTTTTGGCAGGCTCCTAAAATTCATCTCGAAGAAGTGACCTTGGGAAAAACGTCATAAGTCTCTCTCTGAGTATCGGATTGGAATTCTGTAAAAAGTGGCAGATATTGCACAGTCTTTAGCTTTTTCCCTATCAATTTTAGAGCCAAATGAAGAAACAGTGACACGTGGGATGCCATACAAGCTCGCTCCACTGAAACAATCCATAATTAGGGCATTGTGAGAGATTGGAGATAACTCTCTCCTGAAGAATCCAAATTGGGTCATACCTATGGAATTGGAAAGAGGAATTATAGGAGTACTACAAGACAGAAAATCATATATTGGGGAGCTGAAATAACATAGATACACTAGATTCAATATCGAGCTCCTAGAAGGCAAGGCTAGATCATGTGTTGTCAAAGGTTGCAAAGGACTAGAATTTCTAGGGCAGCAAAGCAAAACAAGGTGAAACATAGGGTAGCATGACAAGAGAAACAACCAATGTGTATAACAACAGCAAGAAGTTCATCACATGAAGTCTTCAAGTGGGCATCATTGCATACAGTCACTATAAAGGTATCATTGTACTAAGTCATTGTAAATACATTATTGTAAAAATTGTACTAGTTTCTATCTGTCAAGAGTTGAATAGGCAATGTCGGGAGGTCTATGATTATCATTAGTTAGTTGTGTCATATTTGGGGTTATGTTATAGTGTGACTTCTTCTTCTACATCATTCTATATCATTGTAAAGTGGACCATTTTCCTTGGTACGGGAGTCCATTCTTATTTTATTCTTCTGCAGGGTGGTAGGGTGGTGCTAGGGTGAGTTGTAGCTCTTTGGGTGTTGGGGCATCCATTCAGTTGACTAATGAAGAATCTCGGGCATTGGAGCGTCCATCCAGTGGGAGCTGGAGAAGAATTATTTTCTATATTATAGGAAGTTGGAGCTTTATTTTCAATTGGAGTTGAATATTAAAGAATTAATAGAAAAGAATTAGGTGGTTTTTCTCCCGGAGTGGGTTTCCACCTTAAAAATTATGTGCATTTGTGTTCCTTTTTTTTCTGCTGTCACTGTACAAACACTGATAATAATTGAAGATTAACTAATGCTCTAATTGAATGGAATACTAATTCACCCCCACCTCTTAGTATTTCCAACAATTGGTATCAGAGCTTGGTTCCTTCAATAGTAGTTTAACAAATAGAAGGAGTTCATGGAGCATACCAAGAATGGTGTACCTCTGTTCAATGAAAATAATAATGCACTCTAGAAAGGAAGAATGTAGGTCTATCTCTTGGTGTAAGGTTATGAAGTATGGGACACTGTTCAAAATGGATTTACATCAATTGCGGATGAACAAGGTAAGAAGAATTTGGTAAATGATGCAAAAGCAAAGAATATTATTATCAGTGGACTTATTGTATCTGCTTATCATAAGGTGTTGGGTTGTAAAACCGCCAAAAATTTATGGGACAAGCTTGAGAATATATATGTAGATGACTCAAATGTAAAAGAAGCAAAGCTTCAAATCTATAGAGGAAAATTTGAGAAACTCAGAATGAAAGAAGATTGCAACATTGTTGCATACTTCCAATATGTTGATGAAATAACCAATACTCTGGAAGGATTAGGAGAGCCAGTTGACGAGAAGACTATTATACGAAAGATTCTTAGAACGTTACCAGGGAGATTCAACCCAAAGGTATCAGTCTTAGAATATAGTGCAAATCTGGAAAAACTCAGCAAAGAGGAATTACATGGAGTTCTCATATCATATGAAATGAGATTTGATGAGGAAGAGGCTACTTCGCATCTAGAAACTATGTTCATTGCATCTAAGAAAACCAATAGGGAAAAACAACCTTCAATTGAAAAGACATGCACCTGCAAGTGTGAAGAAAAGGGAGATGATGGAGAAGGTCTTTCATATGAAGAATTTGCTTACTTTACAAGAAAAATAAAAATTGGTAAGGGAAAATTCAAATGTAAACTTCCACTAATATGTTTCGGCTATGGTGAGTTTTGGCATTTCGTAGCAAAATGTCCGAACAGAAGTGATGGAAACTCAAAAGGAAAGAAAGGCTTTAAGAAATTCAACAAGCAAGAAAAAAGGAAAGGATGCAAAACAAACTTTCTCTCTAAAGGAGATAGCTCATCATCTGATGAAGACAGTAATAGCGAAGAAGAAGCCAATGAGAGAGTATTGTTTATGTCCAAGCACAATAAACAAGAGGTATCAAACAATGAAGAAGAATTTTTGACCATGGAAGAATTTTCTAAGGAAGCAATCAGGCTTATAAAAGAGCTCAAGGCTGAGAAAATCCCTTCCAATACTCTTGAAGAACAAGTTCAAGGTCACAAAACTGAAGTTGCAGAACACAAATGTATTGAAGAATCACTTCAAAAGAAGTTGGAAGAAAGCAACCAATAAAGGGAAGCATTAGAAGCCGAATTAGTCTCGTTGCATAAGGAAGTGAAGAAGGGAAAAACTATCCAAAACTATGCCAACAGCTCAAGGGCATTGGAATAAATCATCAACAATCAACAATCTTACAATGACAGAACTGGCCTCAGTTACAAAGAAGAAGAAGCATGACCTTCTACAACAAAATTAAATGAACCTATGAGATCTGCCATGCATGTAGACTTCATTTTACAAGATTCGCAAGAACATCCTTGGAAGAGGATTCCTCAATGAATATTTCCATTTAGGTACCAACATATTTTTTATGACTGTTGTTATTCATGTGGAAAATTTGGTCATAAAGCTGTAGAATGTCGCACGTACCCTAGGAACCAATACAATTCTAGGAGATCCTTCAAATATGAAGGTATATTTTTTGGTTACTCATGCAAAAGAAAGGCCTATAAATGTTATAATCTAAGATGAAAATAGATAGTGGAGAGCATAAATGCTACATTTAACAAAGATGGTTTTCTAACGAATAATGATGGGAATCTAGAATCTTTGAAACTTGAGATAGAGGTTGAAAATGACACAGATAAAATTCTAGAACAAGAAGTAACTATCAACCAGGAAGAAGTAAATAATGATCATCAAGGTATACCAGAACAACAACAAGAAGCTTCTCCAAAGAGAAAAAAAGAATGGATTCAAAAGAACCATCCATAAAATCAAATCATTGGTGATGTTAGCCATCAGTATTTTTTACATGTTAGTGATGACTATATCTTCAGCTGAGTTTTCTAGAAACTGATTTCCTTATGTCAATATGTCATCCAGAAAACCCTCCCAAAACTTTTTTCGCCTTTCTACCTATTCAGCCCCACCCCTGGCAACATCAAAAACCTCATATCACAATCCTATCCAGCTTCAGCCTTATTGGTCTGCCCATCAGCCTTAAAAGGCAAATCCACATCTGTTTCAATAGTCTCCCCTATGTTAGGAAGTGGCGTTTTAGGACATTTCACCTTTGGCAATCATCAAAAAGCCAAGAAGCCTCCATCTGCAGCAGACCTACCATGATTGATCCCTTAATTTGCAAATGAAGTTGACAAACAGCCTTAAGTCGCGCCACTCATATTCCTTAGGTCTCAGCACTGCATAAAGCCCAATCTCAAGCTGACTAGTAGGTTTTTCACAGTGTTCTATGGTTTCTACAAAGGCAGGAAATATAACTTCATCTCAGGAAGAATTGCTTGATCTACACTTAGAGGAACAACTGCTTCTAAATGTATTGTGAGCGTGAGATGAAGCTGCAAAACAAAAGTCACTCATCAGGACCTTACAGCTCTTTCCAGCATGAAAATCACAGTAAGAAAGGGTCGCCACTGTCTCAGCAAAATGGTAAATTGTCAAGGCCCAGAACCTCCTTCATTTACAAGCAGAGGGTTAGGACGCCTCCTTCATACATAAGCAGAGGGCGCAGGCCAGTGTTGACTCAGAAGGTTGCAAAAGTCCAGGTTTGCCTTTGCTAAAACAATGAAACAATATCTTCAAGTTTCATGAATATAGTTGATGACCATAACAGGAATATAGTGGAAATATGATAAAGCTCAAAGGAAAGGAGATTTTGGCCTGATAAAGGAGCTCATTTCAGACTTGCAAACCAGGTGAATTGTTGAAACTTTAGAAGGCCTGTCATCAGTAAACATTCCAAAGCATAAGTACCCTGTCTATCCACAAGATCAAATAGAACAGATGGTAACCAATGCCATTACACAGGCAGGAGAAAGGTCTTGGTTTTTCAAGAAAGCACTGACCTTCACAGTTACAAAGGTTATTTGTCAAAGTAATCAATCATGAGATGAACAAGCCAAATATCTCAATCAGCCTTAGGATAGTACATGGAAACAGTATTACTCTGGCTAGGTTTTCTGCTGACACACAATGATGCTTGCAAGTGAAGATGCTAAGACTGATGTTTTCCAAGTGGTTTACTTACCATCACCTTCAGAGAAAGGCTGTCTCGAAAAGAATTGTTAAAAACCTTCAAATACCTTACCTAATGAAAAGCCTCCTCCATGCATGAGTAGATGGCCAAAGCTACTACAGGTTGCTGAAACTGATTGATACAAGAAAGCAGTGGAAGGATGCCAAAAAGGAAGAAAGGTCATTACACAGATGAATGATAGTGCTGATAATGTAAAGGTATTGATACTCCTATTTCAAAGATCTATTTGTCAGACAATACATCTAGTGGAAAGGAGAAAATATTGAACATATTGTATGCTATTAATGCCAAAGGAGCAGTTGATTTAAAAAGAGTTAAAGACATTCCATGATCACCTGCCCAGAAATCTAAGGAAATCCCTTCTGAGTAAACAGAGAAGTCTAGTGTGAAAGGATGCAACCTAAAAAGTGTATTTATAGTCCAGAGAAAAACTTGTGAATCACCTGGAAGCAGCAATTTATCACTGGGAAAGTAAAACAATGGCCAAGGTTGAGTCATAGAATGCATGATGACAGGTATACAGTGCTATGAATAGACAAAGAGGCAGTTTGATAAATGGTCAGTCTTTGAGTTTGAGGCAAGTGCATTCCTCCCACCATTCAAAAGATAGATATATCATCAGTAAGGTACCTTCAAGCAGGAAGTTGTTTGAAACAAAAAGGAGGCGCCTTTGAAATTGAGAAGCCATATGCAAATCCAAGTTGGGTCAGTGAACTTGGCACCTTTTGTGTTTAAAGATTGGAGAAAGCAGTCAAAGGACCGAAGATTGACGGAAGTAATGAAGAATTTGTTGAAGTTGCTTAGGTTCAAAGCCCGGGGGCAGAATCAAGGATCGGGTGTATATATTCAAATTACAGGCCCAAGGTTTAAACACTAAACAAAGTTAGAAATTAATGTTCAAATGACCGTTGGGATGTTTGTTTGAAAATGATATAAGTTTGAAGTGTGAGAGTGGGAAATTCACTTTCAGAAAACTAGAGTCAAAATCCCGTGCATCCACAGCATCAAACAAGCAAGAAAACTGGGCGAAAATTCACAAATTTGCACTCAGAGGCGGCGCGACGTGCCTGGGATTTGGCGCGACGTGCCTGGGCATCATTTTACAAAGGCTTTCAACACCGGCGCGACGTGCCTGGAGGTGGGCGCGACGTGCCTGTAGGTGACCGCCCGACCACACGACAGGCCGACCCGACACGTTCCTTTTGCGCGACGGGTTTTCTCCAGAGGTTGCCGCGCGACTTTTCCAAGCTATCCAGGGTTTCTTGCATCCTTTCAAGCGAGCATCCATCAAAGTCGAGGTATTTTTATGAACTCCCATCGATTGCAAGGTGTTGATAAGTGACCAAAATGTTTGAAAACCCTAGACCTTGCCATTATTGCTAAAAACAAAAGCAGTTTTTCTACACAGTGAGATGAGGTAATTGCAATACGGGGTTTTATGGTTGAGAAACAGTTTGTTCATTTTCAAATCAATCTAAGGGCAGAGGTTGTCTTGTGAAGGACTGTGTTTTAAATTAAAAAGGACTTTCGTTGCAGAAATACAGACCTAATTCTAATGAAGAACCTTTCACGCTATCATCCATACATTTCCACACTACTAAAACAGTGAAGTATACTCAGTGAGGGGGTTTGACATTTTTATTGTTTTGAAAGAGAAGACTCTGGTAATCCCTATCTAAAAAGCTTGTTAGTCTTCTAGAAGCTCTGTCATTTTACCTCAGCCCTGTGTTCTTGTTGTCTAGACCTGTGTATGGTGACTTGCTTGATGAACAAACAGTGAAAGGAGGACACACTCTTGCACAGGACAGAATTGTTGGATGTTTGAAAGTTTCCTTGAACAGGGAGTTTTTTTGTGTTAAGATTGACATCAAAGACTTTAAAAGCAGAGTAGTCAGTGGCATCTTCTCACAGTACACTATTTTAAGCAGATTGCTTTTCACTCACTATATTCTCTCACTGTAAATTTGTTAAAAAGAGTTTCCCAAGGTGAACAGTATACTGAGGAGCATAGTTCGTGGATGGGTTTCTAAAATTTGAAGGCAGAGATACCAAAGTGGTATTGTATTTCTCAAAACTTTCCAAAGGTGCAGAGTCATTTTCTAAAAAGGCAGGGTTGTTAGTGATTGGGCACTTGTTGATGATCAAGTTTACATTGAAGCCAGATGTACAAAGATGGTGATTGACTTCTCAAAATTCATGAGTGGAAGGTGTTTTCCTTAACACTGTGGGCTAATTTTTCACCTAACCAAAAGATCTCCTTTCTTTTCCACTGTGTGGTCTCTACAGAAATCTGCTAAACAGAGGTATTTTTCAAGATGAATGATCTGAAGAGGAGGGTGTTAATTTTTGAAGTTTGGTTTTGAAGACACAAATACAAGTGTAAGTTGGCCTCTAACAAAGTCACAAGAGGGGTGATTGTTCAAAACTGTGCACAGGGAATCTACAAAGCAGTTACCTCATATTTTACACATGGTACCATTGTTAAGAAGGTTACATAGCTGAAGTGTATCCAGATTTGAAGGACTGTTGTTAATAAGAGCAGAGGTGGCTTATTCAAGGAAGCATTATTACATTTTATTCAAAACCACATTGTCTAAACTATCCAAACAATGTAGTGGCCAGTTTCAATCCAACAGAGCATTGTTCATATAGTGAAGGCAGTTTGCCTCTTCCAAAGCTTGTTTCAAAGTCAGAATGCCTCCAAAACGAGATCACAAAGGCGAACAACATAAGAGATATGAGCCTATCTCCATAGAAGAAATCAATGCTCACCCATCAGTGCTTTTCAATTTCCATGAAGTAGGCCGTCTTGAATTCTGTCAGAGGATAGAAGAAGTCAAGAGTTTCTCGCCACTTACACATTTGTGCGCTTTGAGATTCAAGGACAAACACTTCCAGTTAGCAGGTCTTGACTTCAAAATATCTCCAAGGTATGTATCCAAAGCTACCAAGATCCCGTATCATGGTGAAAAGTGGTTTAAACAAGCGCATCTTGATCTGGAGGATTATAAACCTTTCATCAAGCCCGAACATAGGGAAACCATCACTGCTATTTTCCCTTTCTCCTATCTTCTTGACAGTTATGCTCCACTGATGAAGGCCATAATGAGATATTTCACTTGTGAAGGGAGGTTTAGCCAAATTTTTGCCTATCATGTTCGCTTGTTGATGCATTTTACTAGAAGCAGGCAATTAAACCTTCCATACTTTTTGTCCAAAAGCATAGAGAAAATGGCAGCTACTGTCCAAAAGAAAGCTCCACTTCAGCAAATCCCTTATCTCTTTCACCATTCCTTGATCAAAATCATCTTCTTACACCAGCTGGAGAAGAAAGGGGTTTCATGGGATTCATTCATTAGCCATGCCGATTTCGCCACTGTCCCTCCTGTTCATGTGCCTCCTACTCAGCCTGTCCATCGCCCATTGCCTTTATCTAGTAGGCCTACCCCTAAAAAACTCAAGATGACCACTGGGCAGTCAAGTAAACAGGGAGAAGGAGAGGACAGTGAGCCACAGGGAGAAAAGGAGGATGATGAACAGCAGCAGCCAGATTTTGAGGGACAGCAGCAGTTGGAAATCAGTGGACAGCAGCTAGAGGTTGATGAACAGCAGCAAGTGCAGGTTGATGAGCAGCAGCCAGAGTTGGAAGAGGAACAGCAACAGACAAAGATTGAAGAGCAGCAGGTTGAGCAAACAATTGAAGCATCTTTTGAGCCACAAGCTGGACAAGATGTTGAGGAAGGACAGCAAGCTGAAGCTGCCTCCTTGACAGTGACCAAAACTATTCCTAAGAAGAAGAAATTGCCCAAAAAGACAACTTCTAGCTTGCCAAGGAGAAAGAGCGCTAGATTGGCCTTCAAAGGCAAAAGTGCAGTTGGAGAAAGTGCCAAGCATGGAGGTAAATCAGCTGTCATCCCTATCCCAAGCGATGACAGTGATAATGAGGCCCGCATTCTTGAAAACCTCCTCATTCACAAAGAAGGGAAAATTGAGGTGTTACAAGAAGATCTTCAAAGGGCGAGGAATTTCAACCATTTCTTGGAGGTTGAAAACAAACAAATGAAGTATCATGCAACCATTCATGAGGCAAGGGCCATCAAGTACAAAAAGGAGGCAGAAAAGGCGCAAGTAAGAATTGAAGAGCTTATTGGCGAATTTGATGATGAAGAGGAGGAGGACCAGCCTAGGCGAAAGAGGCCTAGGACCATCGGGCTTAGAAGAGCCTTGGAGAAACAGAAAGCTGAAGAACAAGCTCAATTCGAAGCTTTTCCTCTCACTACCCTCTTTGAGCGGGAAATTGAGGAAAACAAGGAAGCATGGCTTGAGAGGGCTAACCAGCATTTGGAGACAAAGCTTGAGAAGGCAAATAGGGATCTTGAGCTACAGAGAAAAATGACTCTTCACTTTCAGAAGCTAAATCAGTTTGCCAGGCGAAAATTGAAGGTAGCACAAGAAAAATTGAAGAAATTAAAGGAGAGGCGCCTAGCACGGAAAGAAGCAAAAAGCATATCAGCCCTCGATATTTTGGCTTCAGCTTCGGAGCATGTCTCTATGGACCTTTGAGGGTCATGCATGCCAATTTTGGGCCTGTTTCGAAAACTTTTTGTTTTTTGGCATTTTTGGGGTTTTTCGCCAAAAACTCATAAATGCGCCATTTCAGTTTGATGAGTTGTCAAGGGAGGAGGAAGATCCCAATGGATTCCATAATTTCATGAGCAGGTCTCCAACGATTTTCAGGGCATTTGAAGATCATTCGCCCCCTCAAATTGGCGAAAAACAGCCTCATTTTGCACATTCTGCCCGCCATATCAGCAGTCTGCTATTTTCTGGGTTTTTTCACACAGGTACAGTTTTGAGGGACTTTCAGAGATCATATTGAGGTGATTTCACTTGCGTCGGAAAGCAGACACAGAGAGCTTTCCAACGAGCCATCACGAGCCTCATTTCAACACCGGGAAGGCTGCCATTTGCATCCAGCAAGTCAGGGGACCTTTTTCAGGCATAAATATGAAGTATTTTTGTAATTTTTGAACTCCAAAAATCTGCTTTTCCCAAATGTGCGTTAGGCTATTTTTATCATTGGAAAATCATGTAAAGTCAATATAATTTCCGTTTTTAGCAGTTTTTTAGATATTTTATGGGATATTTTGTGCCTTGGGCTTTGCAAAGCCTCAAGGACAAGTTTAGATATTTTGACTTGGCCAATGGGATGGCTAGTTGCTCCATGAGGTTTTCCTCCCTCAAGCCTATTTATCCCATGGTTCTCATTGTAAATCAGAGGCTGAACTTGAGAGAAGAATTAATGCATTGGTCATATGAGCTTTGAAGAATACACTTGAGTTATGATTTTTGGACTGCTTCTTGGATGCTTTTGAGGAATGTTGAAGGCTTGTTGATGGATTCCTTGACATGGTAGAATGGTATAGTGCTTCTTAATGTGTTTTGTCTTCTAGTTTTCACTCATAATTCATTTTTCTTGCTGCTATAGATCAGTAAAGATTGATTTTGAGACATCCCATGGAGGCACCTCAAAATCCCCGAATCTTCATAGCTTGATGTTTTCTTCTCCCTTAGTTATGCTAAAGAATTCTTAGCTGCTCTTTAGTAACCTAAGGTATTGTTGCTAAGTTTTATTCATCAGTTCCATGTATGTTGAGTAGGATGTATGGTTTTCCCTACCTACCTATCAGCTGCCCATAGTTATGTCCATAAAACTTTCTCTTTGACTGATTTGTTGATCATTTTGTTGAACCAAGGAGGCCTAGTCCCGATCTAGCCCTTTGCCTAAAACTATGAAAACTTATTTGTCCAAGTTCCCAATGACTTAGAGACTATGTTTAGGCGTTCCGGCATAGTTTATGAGTTGTTAGTTTGTCTCATGTGTTTTCCCCCAAAGTCTGATAGCCTTTTCCCGAAGTTAGAGGGTCATATACCTCTATGTATGGCTGGAATGTTTGATTTCTATGTATTGATTAGCTTATAGTTATTCCTAGCATGATAAATGGCTTGCTATTACATGTTTATGTCTGCTATTAACTAGTTTGCACTTGAAATCCCTTGTCTTTCACCAACTTATTGTTCATTTAATCCATTTTGCCCGGAGATCCCTTCTATTGTGAATCAAATCGGCCCTACAGCAGCTTTACATCATCACCTCATAAGTTTCCTTGACCTGTTTGACCCCATAGCCCAATTTATCTACATCTTGTTATCCAGTTTATGTATTTGATCAGTTTCATCCCTCACAAACTTAAAACTAAAAAACCAAAAAACACACTTCATAACTAGCCTAATATCAGAACATCGCAAGTAAACACACCGACATCTTTTGCACTTATAGAGAGAGCCCTCTCTGAGTCCAGGAAGGCTAGGTCCTTGGGCTCCAAAGCTTGGTTTGATGTTACATCATCATTTGGCTAGCCAATCGGCCAAATCACGGGACCCTAACAGGTGACATAAATGAAGGTCGACAGCTTCGTTCGTCACAACAAGCTCACATTTCTTTTCTAGCAACCTTTGAGCCTAGTAGTTTTGAGGAAGCCAACTAGAATGAACATTGGGTAGCAGCTATGAATTAAGAATTGGATCAAATTGAGAAGAATAACACCTGGGAATTAGTTCCACAACCAAAAGATAAAAATGTCATTGTGAAGAAATGGGTGTTCAGGAACAAATTGAATGAAGATGGACTGGTTACCAGAAACAAAGAAAGATTGGTTTGCAAAGGCTATGCACAAGTGGAAGGAATTGATTTCGATGAAACATTTGCACCAGTTTCCAGAATGGAAGCCATCCGAATGCTTCTTGCCTATGCATGTTTAACAAAAATCAAAGTCTACCAAATGGATGTTAAGTCAGCATTTCTGAATGGAGAATTAGAAGAAGAAGTTTACATCGAACAACCTGAAGGTTTTCTACTATCATAAAAATAAGACTATGTTTGCAGGTTAAAGAAGGCTCTATATGTTCTCAATAAGGTTCACAGAGCATGGTATGCTCATCTTAATCGATATCTATGTCAACAAGGGTTCAAGAAAGGTACTGTTGATGGCAATCTTTATGTACAAATAGATAAAGATAATTTAACAGCCGTTGAGGTATATGTGGATGATATAATATTTGGTAGCAATGATGATCAACTAAGTAAGAAATTTTCTACAAATATGCAAAGTGAGTTCGAGATATCTTTACTTGGTGAGCTGACATACTTCTTAGGGCTTCAAATATCTCAGCAAGAGAAAGGAATAATTATATGTCAAGCCAAGTACATGAAGGAAATGCTTAAGAAATTCAAAATGGAAGATTGCAAACCCGTCCTTACTCTGATCGTAACAGGTTGAAAATTGAGCATAGATGACTCATCTAAGGATGTGGATCAGAGGTTGTACAGATCTATGATTGGTAGTCTTCTATATGTAACAACTTCTCGGCCAGATGTTATGCAAGCATTTGGACAAGTAGCAAGATTCCAAGCAGCACCAAAAGAATCACATATTATTGTTGTCAAAAGAATTCATAGATATCTAAAGGGCATAGAAGAATATGGCTTGTGGTATCACAAGGGTAAAAATCTCATTATTCAAGCCTTTACAGATGCAGATTGGGCAAGAAGCGTTGATGATCGTAAAAGTACTAGTGGAGCAGCATTCTATCTAGGTGGTTTTCTTGTATCATGGTTGAGAAAAAAGCAAACCTCAATCTTGTTATGTACAACAGAAGCATAATACATTGCAGCGGCATCATGTTGTACTCAAGTCATTTGGATGAAACAAACTTTGCAACATATTCAAGTACAATTCAGTGAGCCTATTCCCATATTCTGTGACAACACTAGTCCCATCAGCATCTCCAAGAATCCTGTCATGCATTCAAAACAAAACACATTCCGATCAAATATCATTTTGTTAGAGAACAAGTCGCTGAAAAGAATATCAAACTTGAGTATGTTGGCACAAAAGAACAAATTGCTGATATCTTTTCTAAACCTTTACCTTGGGAATAATTTGAATTTTTTTGCCATAAGCTTGGGATTCTCCCAAGTTCTCATTAGATTTTCCTTGTTCATAATATAATGGGGGAGTGGAAGTGTGTACAGGTCTGCAGGATGGTTGTGCGTCAGGGGGAGTTACGCTTTGCCATTGATGTCAAAGGGGGAGAGAATGTTGTAGGAAGAGGTGTCATGATTGCAGGGGGGTATTTGTGTTGCCATCAATGCCAAAGGGGGAGATTGTTGATCAGTTGTTGTCATTGATGTCAACCCAAGCAGCACTAGGGGCTACCCAAATATTGCATGGGAATTTTTACCTAGAAAATTAATATATTCTGGGTCAAGAATATTTCTGATGCTTTCTACTTATCGATATGTTTCCTTTGATATATGGCATGCCATGTAATTCTTCACGGTTTGAGAGATATTCATGTTTAAAGTTTGTACCCCCAGTTAGTGGGCTAAAACCCCATGGGGTTGTGGCATGGTTCATTGAAAAGTCATAATTAATATTTTTTAAGCTCCTAAAATCCCTCCTACATTCACTTGTTGAAGCCCCTCTCATCCTAAGCATTTATATAAATTGTGATCCTCATATCCTCCTTATGCAAGGGATTTCACCATCTGAAACAGGTGATCGTGGAATTTTTGCTCTAACTTATGTTCTACGAAGTTTAAGAACCTGAAATTTTTATGAGGTGTAGCCAAAATCCCGAGGAAGCTCCTAAAAAAATTTTAGATCAAAGTACGAAAAATTTTCGGAGAGATGATCTGTGGAAGTCAGTGTTTCTGCAGGCTCCTAAAATTCATATCAAAGAAGTGACCTTGGGAAACTCCTCATAACTATATCTCTGAGTATCGGATTTGAATTATGTAAAAAGTGGTAGATAGTGCACAGAATGTAGCTATCTCCTTATCAATTTCAGAGCCGAATGAAGAAACAATGACATGTGGCACGTCGTACAAGCACGCTCCACTAAAACAGTCCATAATTGTGGCATTGTGAGAGATTGGGCATAAATCTCTCATGAAGAATCCATATTGGATTAGACCTATGGAATTGGAAAGAAGACTCAGAGTAATACTACAGGAATGAAAATCACATATTGGGGATCTGAAATAACATAGATATAAAAGATTCGATATCGAGCTCTTGGAAGGCAAGAAAAAGCTAGATCATGTGTTGTCAAAGGCTGCAAAGGTCCAGAATTTCTAGGGCAGCAAAGCAAAGCAAGGTGCAGCAGAGGGTAGGATGACAAGAGCAGAAAACAAGGTGAAGAATAGCAGCAAGAAGTTCATCACATGAATTCTTCAAGTGGGCAGCACTGCATACAATCACTCTAAAGGTATCATTGTACTAAGTCATTGTAAATACATTATTGTAAAAATTGTACTAGTGTCAATCTGCCAAGAGTTGAAGAGGCAGTGTCAGGAGGTCTAGGATTATCATTAGGTAGTTGTGTCATAGTTGGGTTTATGGTCTAGTGTGTCTTCTTCTTCTACATCATTCTATATCATTGTAAAGTGGACCATTTTCCATGGTACGAGAGTCTATTCTTATTTTATTCTTCTACAGGGTGGTAGGGTAGTGCTAGGGTAAGTTGTAGCTCATTGGGTATTGGGGCATCCATTTAGTTGACTATTGAAGAATCTCAGGCATTGGAGAATCCATCCGGTGGGAGCTGGAGAATAATGCTTTTCTAGAGTATAGAAAGTTGGAGCTTTATTTTCAATTGGAGTTGAATATTAAAGAATTATTAGAAAAGCTTTAGGTGGTTTTTCTTCTGGAGTGGGTTTCCACCTTAAAAAATGTGTGCATTTGTGTTCCTTTTGTTTGCTGCTATCATTGTACAAACACTGATAATAATTGAAGATTAAATAATGCTATAATTGAAAGGAATACTGATTCGCCCCCACCCCCCCCCAGTATTTTCAACAATTGGTATCAAAGCTTGGTTCCTTCAATAGCAGTTTAACAACTGGAAGGAAGTCATGGAGCATACCAAGAATGGTGTACCTCTGTTCAATGAAAATAATTATGCACTCTGGAAAGGAAGAATGGAGGTCTATCTCTTGGCACTAGGTTACGAAGTATGGGACACTGTTCAAAATGGATTAACATCAATTGCAGATGAACAAGGTAAGAACAATTTGGTAAATTATGCAAAAGAAAAGAATATTATTATCAGTGGACTTATTGAATCTTCTTATCATAAGGTGTTGGACTATAAAACTGCCAAAAAAGTATGAGACAAACTTCAGAATATATATGCAGGTGACTCAAATTTAAAATAATCAAAGCTTAAAGTCTATAGAGAAAAATTTGAGCAACTCAGAATGAAATAAGATTGCAACATTGCTGCATACTTCCATTACGTTGATGAAATAACCAATACTCTAGAAGGATTTAGAGAGCCAGTTGACGAGAAGACTATTATACGAAAGATTCTTAGAATGTTACCAAGGAGATTCAACCCAAAGGTATTAGTCTTAGAATACAGTGAAAATTTGGACAAACTCAGCAAAGAGGAATTACATGGAGTTCTCATAGCATATGAAATGAGAGTTGATGAAGAAGAGGCCACTTCGCATCTAGAAACTGTGTTTTTTGCATCTAAGAAAACCAATAAGGACATACAACCTTCAATTGAAAAAACATGCACATGCAAGTGTGAAGAAAAGGGAGATGATGGAGAAGTTCTTTCAGATGAAGAATATGAATTATGGAAAGGAAAATTAGCTAATGTAAAATATTTCAGAATCTTCGGAAGCAAATGTTATATCAAAAGAGAAGATCAAAATTTGGGTAAGTTTGAATCATGTGTTGATGAAGGTATCTTTGTTGATTACTCACACAAAAGAAAGGCCTATAAATGTTATAATCTAAGACGAAAACAGATAGTGGAGAGCATAAATGTTACATTTGACAAAGATGGTGTTGTAATGAATAATGATGAGGATCTAGAATCTTTGAAACTTGAGACAGAGGTTGAAAAAGACACAGATAAAATTCTAGAACAAGAAGCAACTATCAACCAGGAAGAAGTAAATAATGTTCATCAAGGTATACCAGAACAACAAGAAGAAGCTTCTCCAAAGAGAACAAAATAATGGATTCAAAAGAACCATCCATCAAATCAAATCATTGGTGACATAAATGAAGGTTGAGAACTTCGTTCGTAACAACAAGCTCACATTGCTTTTCTAACAACCTTTGAGCCTAGTAGTTTTGAGGAAGCTAGCCAGAATGAACATTGGGTAGCAGCTATGAATGGATAATTGGATCAAATTGAGAAGAATAACACATGTGAATTAGTTTGTAATATGCTTTAGTAAAGAAATGACACCATTTTGTAATGATTCTTGATAAAATGACAAACTAGAGTAACATACTTCTTAATATATGGAAATAATGCCATAAAATAATATGAGCATAAACTTGATTATAATACCCATATCCATAAAATCCATAAAGGTGCATGATTAAAATATCCATAAACTCCATAAGCATAAAGGTGCATACGATGTATTATGAATCTCCATTTAAATACACATAAATGGACTTCAAGAGAACACTTTATTACTACTCAGCCCAAGGTAGTTTGACCATGCGTGAAGGGTGGGCAATCACACGATAAAGTGGAATCGTGAGCTTGGCACTATATTAACACAGAAAATTAAAATGATGCACAATTCTCCCTTTACTGAAGAAATAAAATAAACTAAACCAGCTAGGGTGATCATAGAAACCACCGAAGTTGGGTTTGCTTACTAGGGTGAGATTCTCAAATCTCACCGAAGGAAGCTTTAGGATCTCACCTAAAATCCTCTCTTTAAAACTCGCCTAAGCCCTAAGAAATATCACAAAGAAAGATCCCAATTTGTTTTTCCATGAGTTGCTCTCATTCCTCCTCCTCTTTTTATAGACGGGCTACCTAGAAATACCATGGGTCAATACCATGGGTCAATACCAACAACAAATACCATGGGTCAATACCATGGGAAAATACCATAAAGAAATACCATGGATCAATATCATGGGAAAATACCATGGATTGATTATATCCACTTTGACTGGATCAAGAAAGGGAATATTACAAATCCTCCTGCCCAACGATTGCTTGTCCTCAAGCAATCCACTTCTATCCACAACAGAAGAATTTGTACATTGATACCAGGATCCCATACAATCTAATCCTTCAATTCCTGGATCCCAAACAATCCTCTGAAAAATCCTTCCCTCAATAGATTTACCTAGATCCCAAACAATCCTTTGGCCAATCCTACCCCCAATGGATTCTACTGGATCCCAATGTCACCTGAATCCTAGGACCTGTGGGTTATGGTACCATTTCAGCCCTTCATCACTTCCCTCACCAAAGGTCCCAAGCTGTAATATGCCCTCGGCTATGAGTATTCTCCAAAGAATCAACCTATCGATAGAATACCAACTCATAATCTCTCGCCAATCCATACTTGGGGAGGGATGAATATCTGCCAATATACTATGTTGATGTTGTTCGATGCTCAATTCATGCTTCTCTACTTAGTTACCCAACATGATGCAGTTGGAGAACTCTTCCCTTCTCTTCCCAATGTATAAAGGTGGGTTGTTGGTAGTGTTGCAAGACTTATCTATATACTTCTGTAGAGGGTTGTTCTGGAACTCCCAATCGTACTCCTTTTGCTACCTTATGAGGGATTTGAGTCATTCTTCAACACTAGATAACTTGGTCTTTGATTTGGCACATACCCCTATGAGTTCCTCAATTTTTCTGTTCTCCTGTAAGGCAATGTCTCGGACTGTCCAGACTTTCTGCTTCAACAACATAAGATCTGTCTTGAAATTCTTGATTCTTTCTCGAAAGTCTTCTACTGGAAATTCTAGTGTTGTGCTGACTGTCTCTGTATCTGTTTGCACTCGATGCCCAATGACCACATATTCAACTTGAGCCTTTGACCAACTCTCTAGGAATGATCCATTTTTCACATTATGTTTGTCATGTTTCTCCTCGTGATCATACTCATCATGCTGGTTCATTATGGCTGGATCCTCACTCAAATCTCCCAAGTCTTCTTCATCTGTGGAGAAAATTTGTTCATCCCTTTTAACTGCTGAACATGGATGCATTGGTGGAATTGATTGTTCATATTCTTCATGGATATTCCCCCGAGGATCTACAAACTCCATTGTATTGGAATCAACCTCATCAATGGCATTAGGTAGAATTTCCTCATGCACTTCCAAATGTTTATTGTTCTGTAAGCCTCCCTGAATAATGTCACGATGTTTCTCACCATCCTGAAGATCAATAGACCCATCTAAAAAATATTCCCCATGATTTGAATTAATCTCCTCTTGTTCTATCTGTGTTTCCTTCTTCTTATCACCTGGACAAGAATGTTTAAGGGCCCAAGGTCCCTTGTAGATAAAGCATAGTCCTCTCCTCCTTATTTCATTCTTGCTGCTGATTTTGTTCTTGCTTTGATTATCATTTTGGTCTATGGTTATATGGCTACTTAAAAGACCATATAAACTCACTAGTACATCAAGGATTTTCTGGTTGTTTTTCAAAATTTCTTCAAGATGATCCGTCTTCTGAAGATTTAAAACACCCTTCTTCTTTTTTCTGCTCCCAAATGCCTTCGAATATTTTCACAAATTTAACCCAAGACTTATAAATGATTTTCCATTCACTTATGTCTCCCAATAATTTACTAAAAAATAAAATTCCAACTAGGGTGATAAATATCACCGAAGTGAGAAATGCTAGCTAGGGTGAAAAATAAATTTCATCAAAGTTCCTTGCATAAAACTCTCAGGCTAGTAGGATGCACAGCTCTGATACCACTATAATATGCTTCAGTAAAGAAATGACACCCTTTTGTAATGATGCTTGATAAAATGACAAACTAGAGTAACATACTTCTTAATATATGGAAAGAATGCCATAAAATAATATGAGCATAAACTTGATTATAATACCCATATCCATAAAATCCATAAAGGTGCATGACTAAAATATCCATAAACTCCATAAGCATAAAGGTGCATACAATGTATTATGAATCTCCATTTAAATACACATAAATGGACTTCAAGAGAACACTTTATTACTATTCAGCCGAAGGTAGTTTGACCATGCGTGAAGGGTGGGCAATCACACGGTAAAGTGGAATCGTGAGCTTGGCACTATATTAACACAGAAAATTAAAATGATGCACAATTCTCCCTTTACTGAAGAAATAAAATAAACTAAACCAGCTAGGGTGATCAGAGAAACCACCGACGTTGGGTTTGCTTACTAGGGTGAGATTCTCAAATCTCACCGAAGGAAGCTTTAGGATCTCACCTGAAATCCTCTCTTGAAAACTCGCATGAGCCCTCAAAAATATCACAAAGAAAGATCCCAATTTTTTTTTCCATGAGTTTCTCTCATTCCTCCTCCTATTTTTATAGACGGGCTACTTAGAAATACCATGGGTCAATACCATGGGAAAATACCATCAAGAAATACCATGGGTCAATACCATGGGAAAATACCACGGTAAGTACCATGGATTGATTATATCCACTTTGAATAGATCAAGAAAGGGAATATTACATAGTTCCACAACCAAAAGATAAAAATTTTATTGGGACTAAATGGGTGTTCAGGAACAAATTGAATGAAGATGGACAGGTTACCAGAAACAAAGCAAGATTGGTTTGCAAAGGCTATGAACAAGTGGAAGGAATTGATTTCGATGAAAAATTTGGACCAATTGTTAGAATGGAAGCCATCCCAATGTTTCTCGCCTATGCATGTTCAAGAAAAATCAAATTCTACCAAATGGATGTTAAGTGAGCATTTCTGAATGGAGAATTAGAAGAAGAAGTTTACATCGAACAACCTGAAGGTTTTCTACTATCATAAAAAGAAATTAGAAGACTATGTTTGCAGGTTAAATAAGGCTCTATATGGTCTCAAGAAGGCTCCTAGAGCATGGTATGTTCATCTTAATTGATATCTACATCAAAAAGGGTTCAAGAAAGGTACTATTGATAGCAATCTTTATGTACAAATATATAAAGATAATTTAACAATCGTTGAGGTATATGTGGATGATATAATATTTGGTAGCAATGATGATCAACTAAGTGAGAAATTTTCTACAAAGATGCAAAGTTGGTTTGAGATGTCTTTACTTGGTGAGCTGACATACTTCTTAGGGCTTCAAATATCTCAGCAAGAGAAAGGAATATTTATATGTCAAGCCAAGTACATCAAGGAAATGCTCAAGGAATTCAAAATCGAAGATTGCAAACCCATCCTTACTCTGATGGTAACAGGTTGCAAATTGAGCATAGACGACTCATCTAAGGATGTGGATCAGAGGTTGTACAGATCTATGATTGGCAGTCTTCTATATGTAACAATTTCCCGGCCAGACGTTATGCAAGCAGTTGGACAAGTAGCAAGATTCCAAGCAGCACCAAAAGAATCACATATTATTTCTGTCAAAATTATTCTTTGATATCTAAAGGGAACAGAATAATATGGCTTGTGGTATCCCAAGGGTAACAATCTCATTATTCAAGCCTTTACAGATGCAAATTGGGAAGGAAGCGTTGATGATCGTAAAAGTACTAGTGGAGCAGCAAAATACGTTGCAATGAAAGCATGTTTTACTCAAGTCCTTTGGATGAAACAAACTTTGCAAGATCTTCAATTACAATTCATTGAGCCTATTCCTATATTCTGTGACAACACCAGTACCATCAGCATCTCTAAGAATCCTGTTATGCATTAAAAAACAAAACACATTCCGATCAAATATCATTTTGTTAGAGAACAAGTCGCTCAAAATAATATCGAACTTGAGTATGTTGGTACAAAAGAACAAATTTCTAATATCTTCACTAAAACTTTACCCCGAGAAGCATTTGAATATGTTTTCCATAAGCTTGGGATTCTCCCAAGTTCTCATTAAATTTTCCTTACTCATAATATAAAGGGGGAGTGGAAGTGTGTACAGGTCCGCATGATGGTTGTGTGTCAGGGGGAGTTACCCTTTTCCATTGATTTCAAAGGGGGAGAGAATGTTGTAGGAAGAGGTGTCATGATCGTAGGGGGAGTATTTATGTTTCCATCAATGCCGAAGGAGGATATTTTTTATCAACAGTTGTCATTGATGTCAACCCAAGTAGCACCAGGGGCTACCCCAATATTGCATGGGAATTTTGACCTAGAAAATTAATATATTCTTGGTCAATAATGTTTTTGATGGTTTCTACTTGTCGAGATGTTTCCGTTGATATATGGCATGCCACGTAATTATTCACAGTTTGAGAGATATTCATGTTTAAAGTTTGTACCCCCAGTTAGTGGGCTAAAACCCCATGGGGTTGTGGCATGGGTCATTGAAAAGTAATAATTAATATTTTTTAAGCTCCTAAAATCCCTCCCACGTTCACTTGTTGAAGCCCCTCTCATCCTAAGCATTTATATAAATTGTGATCCTCATATACTCCTTATGCACGAGATTTTGCCATCTGAAACAAGTCATCGTGGCATTTTCGCTCTAACTTATTTTCTACGAAGGTTCAGAAGCTGAAATTTTTATGAGGTGAAGAAAAAATCCTGAGGAATCTCCTATAAAATTTTCAGATCAAATTGCACAATATTTGCGGATATATGATTTTTGGCAGTCAGTGTTTATGCAAGTTCTTGAAATTCATCTCAAAGAAGCGACCTTGGGAAAAGTGTCATAACTCTCTCCCTGAGTTTCAGATTGTCAGTAAAAAGTGGAAGATAGTGCATAGAATTTAGTTTTCTCCCTATCACTTTTAGAGCTGAATGAAGAAACAGTAACACGTGGCACACTGTATAATCATGTTGCACTGAAACATTCCATAATTAGGGCATTGTGAGAGATTGGGCATAAATCTCTCCTAAAGAATCCAAATTGGGTAAGACCTACGGCATTGGAAAGAAGACTTAGAGGAATACTACATGACCAAAAATTACATATTTGGGATCTGAAATAGTAGAGATACACTAGATTAAATATCGAGCTCCTAGAAGGCAAGAAAAAGCTAGATCATGTGTTGTCAAAGGCTGCAAACGACTAGAATTTCTAGGGTAGCAAAGCAAAGAAAGGTGCAAGAGAGGGTAGAATGACAATAGCAACAACCAAGGTGTAGAATAGCAGCAAGAAGTCCATCACATGAAGTCTTCAAGTGGGCATCACTGCATACAGTCACTGTAAAGGTACCATTGTACTAATTCATTGTAAATACATTATTGTAAAAATTGTACTAGTGTCTATCTACCAAGAGTTGAAGAGGCAGTGTCGGGAGTTCTAGGATCATCATTAGGTAGTTGTGTCATAGTTGGGGTTATGGTTTAGTGTTTCTTCTTCTTCTACGTCATTCTATATCATTGTAAAGTGGACCATTTTCCCAGGTACGAGAATGCATTCTTCTTTTATTCTTCTACAGGGTGGTAGGGTGGTGCTAGGGTGAGTTGTAGCTCATTGGGTATTTGGGCATCCGTTTAGTTGATTACTGAAGGATCTCAGGCGTTGGAGCAACCATCCAGTGGGAGCTGGAGAAGAATTTTTTTTCTAGATTATAGGAAGTTGGAGCTTTATTTTCAATTAGAGTTGAATATTAAAGAATTATTAGAAAAGAATTAGGTGGTTTTTGTCCTGGAGTGGGTTTCCACCTTAAACACTGGGTGCATTTGTGTTCATTTTGTTTCTTTCTATCATTTTATAAACACTAATAATAATTGAATATTAGCTAATGCTCTAATTGAAAGGAATATTGATTCACCCCCACCCCCCTCTCAGTATTTCCAAAAATTGGTATCAGAGCTTGGTTCCTTCAATAGCAGTTTAAAAATTGGAAGGAGGTCATGGAGCATACCAAGAATGGTGTACCTCTGTTCAATGAAAATAATTATGCACTCTGGAAAGGAAGAACAGAGTTTTATTTCTTGGCTCAAGGTTACGAAGTATGGGACACTGTTCAAAATGGATTTACATCAATTGCGGATGAACAAGGAAGAAGAATTTGGTAAATGATGCAAAATAAAAGAATATTATTATCAGTGGACTTATTGAATCTGCTTATCATAAGGTGTTGGGTTGTAAAACCACCAAAAATGTATGGGACAAGCTTGAGAATATATATGCAGGTGACTCAAATGTAAAAGAATAAAATCTTCAAATCTATAGAGAAAAATTTGAGCAACTCATAATGAAAGAAGATTGCAACATTGTTGCATACTTCCAATACGTTGATGAAATAACCAATACTCTAGAAGGATTGGGAGAGCTAGTTGATGATAAGCCTATTATACGAAAGATTCTTAGAATGTTAACAGGGAGATTCAACCCAAAGGTATCAGTCTTAGAATATAGTGCTAATCTAGAAAAAATCAGCAAGGAGGAATTACACGGAGCTCTCATAGCATTTGAAATGAGACTTGATGAAGAAGAGGCTACTTCACATCTAGAAACTGTGTTTGTTGCATCTAAGAAAACCAATAAGGACAAACAACCTTCAATTGAAAATACATGTACCTGCAAGTGTGAAGAAAAGGGACATGATGGAGAAGGTCTTTCAGATGAAGAATATGCTTACTTTACGACAAAACTAAAAATTCAAAGGTAAACTTCCACTTATATGTTTCAGCTGTGGTGAGGTTGGGAATTTCACAACAAAATTTCCAAACATAAGTGATGGAAACTCAAAAGGAAAGAAAGGATTTAAGAAATTCAATAAGCAAGAAAAAAGGAAAGGATCCAAAAGGAACTTTCTCTCTAAATAAGATAACTCATCATCCGATGAAGATAGTAATAGCGAAGAAGAAGCCAATGAGAGAGTATTGTTTATGGCCAAGCACAATAAACAAGAGGTATCAAAAAATGAAGAAGAAGGGTTGAACATAGAAGAATTTTCTAAGGAAGCAATCAGGCTTATAAAAGAGTTCAAGGCTGAGAAAATCCGTTCCAATACTCTTGAAGAACAAGTTCAAGGTCTCAAAACTGAAGTTGCAGAACACAAATGTATTGAAGAGTCACTTCAAAAGAAGTTGGAAGAAATCAACCAATAAAGGGAAGCATTAGAATCCGAAGTAGTCTCGTTGTGTAAGGAAATTAAGAAGGGAAAAAATGTCCAAAACTATGCCAACAGCTCAAGGGCATTGGAAGAAATCATCAAAAATCAACGATATTACAACCAAAGAACTGGCCTCGGTTACAGAGAAGAAGAAGCATGACCTTCTACAACAAAATACAATGAACCTATGAGATTTTCCATGCATTTAGACTTCATTGGACAAGATTCACAAGAAAATCCTTGGAAGAGGATTCCTCAATGAATATTTCCATCCAGGTACCAACATATTTTTTATGACTATTGTTATTCATGTGGAAAATTTGGTCATAAAGCTATAGAATGTCGCCCGTACCCTAGGAACCAATACAATTCTAGGAGATCCTTCAAATATGAACCTCCCAGGGGTCAATGAAACATCAATAGATTTGAACATTTAAGAAATAATATGGAATGTTACAAATTTCAAAACTTTGTAAATATAGCCAGAGACTGTAGACTTGAAAATCCTCCAGAAGAATCTTCGAAGCAACGGAATGAAAAAACATGGAAGAAGAAGAAGGCTGATAATTGTGCTCTTGCTCTCAAGGCTCAAAACAAGAAATATGTGTGGTATGTTGACAACGATTTCTCAACGCATATGACTGGAGATAGAAGGAAATTTGTATCTCTAAAAGAGAAGAAGGATGGAACCATATCCTTTGGAAATGATGGAACTTCAAATTTTATAGGATCAAGTACCGTCACTTTCAGAAGCAAATATGTTATAGCCAAGAATGTTCTATTGGTTGAAAACATGAATCAAAATCTTCTTAGTTTTGGACAAATGTGTAATCAAGGACACACAATGTTATTCAACTCCACAAAATGTGAAATCAGGGAAGGCAGGTATGGTAAAATTGTGGCTACACCAAGTCAAGCTCCAAACAACATATATGTTCTGGATGAAGCAACTAAAGAATGTCTACTCTCTAAAGAAGATGAAAGCTAGTTATGGCACAAACGAATGGGTCACATAAACTTTGACAATATTGTTAGGATAAGAAAAAAGGAAGCAGTACGAGAAATATCGAAAATCTCAAAACCTTCCAACACACTATGTGAGGCCTATCGGCATGGCAAGAAAACAAAATTCCAATCTAAAACAAAAGAAGACTTTCCATAACATCCATTGGAATTGATACATATTGATATATGTGGTCCTGTGAGAACAAAAGGCTTAGATGGAGAATTATATTTCATGTTAATGATAGATGACTATACGAGGATGACAGTTGTCAGTTTCCTACAGAAATAATCTGAAGCATTTGAGTGTTTTAATATCTACAAGGAGTTGGTCTAAAATGAAACTGATTTGAAAATAAAGTGTCTAAGATCAGATAATGGTGGAGAATTCACTTCCAAATTATTTTAGCAATACTGTGATGAAAATGGAATAAAAAGACAATTTTCAATAACACGAACACCTCAGCAAAATGGAGTTGTTGAAAGAAAAAATAGAACTGTAAAGGAAATGGGTAGAAAAATGTTGAAGGACTCAAAATTGAATGAAAAATTCTGGGTTCAAGCAATTGATACGACACTCTTCATTATCAACTGAAGTCTTCTCAGAAATAATTGCAACAAGACCCCATATGAATTATGGAAAGGAAAACCAGCTAATGTAAAATATTTTAGAATCTTCGGAAGCAAATGTTATATCAAAAGAGAAGATCAAAATTTGGGTAAGTTTGAATCATGTGTTGATGAAGGTATCTTCGTTGGTTACTCACGCAAAATAAAGGCCTATAAATTTTATAATCTAAAATTAAAATAGATAGTGGAGAGCATAAATGTTACATTTGATGAAGATGGTGTTCTAACGAATAATGATGAGGATCTAGAATCTTTGAAATTTGAGATAGAGGCTGAAAAAGACACAGATAAAATTCTAGAACAAGAAGAAACTATCAACCAGGAAGAAGTAAATAATGATCATTAAGGTGTACCATAACAACAACAAGAAGATTCTCCAAAGACAACAAAAGAATGGATTCAAAAGAACCATCCATCAAATCAAATCATTTGTCACATAAATGAAGGTCAACAGCTTCGTTCGTCACAACAAGCTCACATTGCTTTTCTAGCAACCTTTTAGCCTAGTAGTTTTGAGGAAGCCATCCAGAATGAACATTGGATAGTAGCTATGAATGAAGAATTGGATCAAATCGAGAAGAATAACACCTAGGAATTAGTTCCACGACCAAAAGATAAAATTTTCATTGGGACTAAATGGGTGTTCAGAAACAAATTGAATGAATATGGACAGGTTACCAGAAACAAAGAAATATTGGTTTGCAAAGGCTATGCACAAGTGGAAGGAATTGATTTCGATGAAAAATTTGCACCAGTTTCCAGAATGGAAGCCATCCGAATGTTTCTCACCTATGCATGTTCAAGAAAAATCAAATTTTACCAAAATGGATGTTAAGTCAGCATTTCTGAATGGAGAATTAGAAGAAGAAGTTTACATCAAACAACTTGAAGGTTTTCTACTATCAGAAAAAGAAGACTATGTCTGCAGGTTAAAGAAGGCTCTATATGGTGTCAAGCAGGCTCCCAGAGCATGGTATGCTCATCTTAATGGATATCTACGTCAACCAGGGTTCAAGAAAGGTACTGTTGATAGCAATCTTTACGTACAAATAGATAAAGATAATTTAACAATCGTTGAGGTATATGTGGATGATATAATATTTGGTAGCAATGATGATCAACTAAGTAATAAATTTTCTACAAAGATGAAAAGTGAGTTTGAGATGTCTTTACTTCGTGAGCTGAAATACTTCTTAGGGCTTCAAATATCTCAGCAAGAGAAAGGAATATTTATATGTCAAGCCAAGTACATCAAGGAAATTCTCAAGAAATTCAAAATGGAAGATTTCAAACCCGTCCTTACTCCGATGGTAACAGGTTGCAAATTGATCATATACGACTCATCCAAGGATGTGGATTGGAGGTTGTATATATCTATGATTGGTAGTCTTTTATATGTAACAACTTCCCCGCCAGATGTTATCCAAGCAGTTGGACAAGTAGCAAGATTCCAAGCAGCACCACAAGAATCACATATTATTGCTATCAAAAGAATTCTTCAATATCTAAAGAGCACAGAATAATATGGCTTGTGGTATCCCAAGGGTACCAATCTCATTATTCAAGCCTTTACAGATGCAGATTGGGCAGGAAACGTTGATGATCGTAAAAGTACTAGTGGAGCAACATTTTATCTAGTTGGTTGTCTCATATCATGGTTGAGCAAAAATCAAACCTCAATCTCGTTATCTACAGCAAAATAAAAATACATTGCAACGGAAACATGTTATACTAAAGTCCTTTGGATGAAACAAACTTTGCAAGATATTCAAGTACAATTTAGTGAGCCTATTCCCATATTCTGTGACAACACTAGTGCCATCAGCATCTCCAAGAATCCTATCATGCATTCAAAAACAAAACACATTCCGATAAAATATCATTTTGTTAAAGAACAAGTCACTAAAAAGAATATCAAACTTGAGTATGTTGGTACAAAAGAACAAATTGCTGATATCCTCACTAAACCTTTACCTCGGGAAGAATTTGAATATCTTCGCCATAAGCTTGGGATTCTCCCAAGTTCTCATTAGATTTTTGTTATTCATAATATAAAGGGGGAGTGGAAGTGTGTACAGGTCCGTAGGATGGTTGTGTGTCAGGGGAAGTTACCATTTGCCATTGATGTCAAAGGGGGAGAGAATTTTGTAGGAAGAGGTGTCATGATCACAGGGGGAGTATTTTTGTTTCCATCAATGCCAAAGGGGAAGATTGTTGATTAGCGGTTGTCATTGATGTCAACTGAAGCAGCACCAGGGGCTACCCCAATATTGCATGGTAATTGTGACGTACAAAATTAATATATTCTGGGTCAAGAAATTTTTTTTTATGGTTTCTACTTGTCGAGATGTTTCTGCTGATATATGGCATGCCACGTAATTCTTCACGGTTTGAGAGATATTCATGTTTAAAGTTTGTACCAACAGTTAGTGGGCTAAAACCCCATGGGGTTGTGGCATGGGTCATTGAAAGGTCATAATTAATATTTTTTAAGCTCCTAAAATCCCTCCCACATTCACTTGTTTAAGCCCCTCTCATCCTAAGCATTTATATAAATTGTGATCCTCATATCCTCCTTATGCAAGGGATTTCACCATCTGAAATAGGTCATCGTGGAATTTTCATTGTAACGTATTTTATACGAAGTTTCAGAAGCTGAAATTTTTAAGAGGCGAAGCCAAAATCTTGAGGAAGCTCCAATAAAAATTTTAGATTAAGGTGCTCAACATTTTCAGAGATATGATATGTGGAAGTCAGTGTTTTTGGAGGCTCCTAAAATTCATCTCAAAGAAGAGACCTTGGGAAAATCGTCATAACCCTCGCTCTGAGTATCGAATTAGAATTATATAAAAAGTGGTAGATAGTGCATAGAATGTAGTTTTTTCCTTATCAATTTTAGAGCCGAATGAGGAAATAATGACAAGTTCCATGCCGTACAAGCATGCTCCACTGAAACAGTCCATAATTAGGGAATTGTGAGAGATTGGGAATAACGCTCTCTTGAAGAATCAAAATTGGGTCAGACCTATGGAATTGGAAAGAAGACTCAGAGGTATACTACAAGACTGAAGATCACATATTCGGGATCTAAAATAAAAAAGGTACACCAGATTCAATATTGAGCTCCTAGAAGGCAAGAAAAAGCTAGATCATGTGTTGTCAAAGGCTGCAAAGGACCAAAATTTCTAGGGCATAAAATCAAAGCAAGGTGTAGCAGAGGGTAGCATGACAAGAGTAGCAACCAAGGTGTAGAACAACAACAAGAAGTTCATCACATGAAGTCTTCATGTGGGCGGCACTGCATACAGTCACTATAAACATATCATTGCACTAAGTCATTGTAAATACATTATTGTAAAAATTGTACTAGTGTCTATCTACCAAGAGTTGAAGAGGCAGTGTCGGGAGGTCTAGGATCATCATTAGGTAGTTGTGTCATAGCTCAGGTTATGGTCTAGTGTTTCTTCTTCTTCTACATCATTCTATATCATTGTAAAGTGGACCATTTTCCCTGGTACAAGAGTCCATTCTTATTTTATTCTTCTACAAGGTGGTAGGGTCGTGCTAGGGTGAGTTGTAGCTCATTGGGTGTTGGGGCATCCATTTAGTTGACTAATTAAGAATCTCAGGTGTTGGAGCATCCATCTAGTGGGAGCTGGAGAAGAATGATTTTCTAGATTATAGGAAGTTGGAGCTTTATTTTCAATTGGAGTGGAATACTAAAGAATTATTAGAAAATAATTAGGTGGTTTTTGTCCCGGAGTGGGTTTCCACCTTAAAAACTGTGTGCATTTGTGTTCCTTTTATTTGCTGCTATCATTGCACAAACACTGATAATAATCGAATATTAACTAATGCTATAATTGATAGGAATATTGATTCACCCCCCCTCTCAGTATTTCCAACACTCTAAAGACCTCCAAAGCAACAGTTTGAGGTAGACCAGAGGACAGGGCATACCATAGACTTCCCTAGTTTGGACTCTAGTAATTATACTTCAAAGAAAGGCCTTAAAAAAAATATTTCAAGCTACACCACAGGACAGGGCATACCATAGACTTCTTTGCCTCGACTCTATTAAATCATTCCCAAGAAAACAAGCTAGGTGGAACCAGAGAGAAATTAAGAATTCTCCAATCAGACCTTACAGAAGAAAACATTTAGATAAAGATGCAGATAGAAATAGGGTGCCAAGACAGCATATCCTAATCTAAAATTTATGTTCTTTTGTCAAATAAATAAAGGACATAATGGAAAACAGAAGGAAAATTTTGACAAAGAAGGAAAACTTCACCAATAACATAGCTCAAGAATCCTGTGAACGTGCTTGTATTATTGATGCTCAAAACAATTACATTACTTCAATACAATAGATCTATGCAAGTCAGAGCTTCCTCAATTCCAGCCTAGTAGTCATCAACTAATCAAGCAACCAACAGCTTGCCAAAACAACCAGCCAACCAACAACTAAAAATGAAGCTTACATGTAGTGTTTATCTGAAAAATGAGGAGTTGATGCTAAGCTAGGTCTTTAGATATGAATTTATTACACAGTTAATGTGTTTTTGACCTTTTAGACCATGCAAGGCCCAAGGAAAAAATATCTAAGACTCACTCACTACAATAATAACCCCTAACCTAATTGTTTGAGCTAATTTTTTGGAAAAGTTTAACTTTAAGGCTTCTCAATAACTTTAACAATAACTATCGAGTGGTTGAGAAATATCTCTGACTGTTTGTAATAATTGTTGATGTATTTATTGGAATAAAACAGGCTATAGGTGTCAATATGTGTCCCTGAAGAAGTAAATGTCTTTGGTTGAGTCATTCGAATATGCCTTTGTGCTAATCTTTCTTTGTTTTATCCTTTAAACTCTGTTTAGGCCTTTAAACTTGATTTTTATTTATTGTCTGATTTATCTCTGCGTCTTTGTCTTCTAATATTTGATTAATCTCTTTAATCCTTGGATTTAACTTTTAATCCATTGATCTTCACTGCCACAGTCCTTTGACTATTTTTTTCTCTTCACTGTGCCTCTTTCTGCAATTTTGCTCTGCAATGGAGCAATCTTTGGGTTCTGTGTGTGTCAATGGCCACCAATGATCATGATTCATTGGTGTTTTGCTTTTTCTTATGCTTCCGCCCATTATAATCAAATAATTTCTCTATATTGTCACCCATAATTCTTATTTGAAAAATTTTGGGACCTTTAGAATGCCATCTATGTTTTTCTGCCGTGAAACCTACACAATACAAAAAAAAATTAGTTTAAAATCTTCTTCGGGGGGCTTTTCTGAATTTATTTTTTGTTTTTGGGTTTTAGGGGTGTTCACAGAGGTGGCAGTGGCAGATCGGAGCTTTATCACGAAGCCACAGGGCCTCAGATCTTTTGAATGGAGGACATAGTATTGATATGGCAGGAGGAGGATCGGTGGTTTTCACGAGCGAGGGAGATGGTCTTCGCACGGAGTGAGGGGTAGCAAATGGTTTCAGGCTGACGGATGCAATTCCACTCAGTGGGCGACGCATGGTGGAGGGTACATGGGTGAATAACGCCCATTTCGCAGGGTTAAGGGTTGTTTAACCCCCGTGATGGAATCTGTGCGATATTGGATCGCGGTCGTTGGATCGTGGGGAATTTAGATCGATGGTGGTCGGGTGAAAAAGACAGCGGCGAGGTCAAAAGGTGGGTCTCGGGCGGACAAGTGGTGAGGTTTTATTATAGTGCGAGGTTTAATGAAAAGTGAGCCTGGGGGTTAATAAAACAAGCGGAGGCACCTATTTTACAATAGGAGGGGGAAGGTTTATATGGGGTTTTTAATAAAGAGTAGGGGTTTAAAAACATCAAGGGGGGGGGGGGGGGGGGCTTAAATATTTTACAAAGGGGCAGGGTAAAATTAATTTAAAAAAAAAATTTAAATATAAAGTAGAGGGTCAGGTCTTATAAAATAAAATGAGTCGGGTTTTATATCATTAAAAGAGAGTTTTAATATAAAACAAAGGGTCTTGAAATGGTCTAATTTTTTATTAAAAACAATATAAAAATGAAATTTTTACATTGTTTTAGTGCAAATGAGGAAGAATGATGAAGGAAAGGGGGTCTGGTATGGTTTTTGGAGAGGAAAGTGGGGAAAATGAGGAAATAAGGTTTTTAGGTAGGAAAGAAGGATGAAAATGAGAGGATCAAACCCAAAATGAGTTTATAAGAGCAGCAGAGTGATTTTGAGAAGGCATACTGAGAGATAGTGAAAAAGGTTTCATGAATATAATAAAGGCGGTGATATTTATGAAGATAGATGATAGTCAAGAAATGCTACCTTTAGCAGAATATAGGAAATCCATGTCACCTAGTGAAACTATAGAATACATGAGGATAACAGCCAATACTGAGATTACATTATGACAAGATAAATTTTTTGGGTTAGTGGAACCTAGACTAGGTAGTAGCATGCCATGGATCTATACTAACATGGTGCCAGAATGGTGTGCCACATGATAACCACATTAAGCCATATCAGAGGTGGGGTGGATCAAATTGATTGACATGTGGCACTCTTGGAGGAGGTCACATGGGTGGGATGATGTCATCATGATGTCATATCATGATGACATCATCTCGGGGCATTGGAGGAGTCGTGACATGAACTATGGAAATAGGTTGAGATGGATAGTTAATATGGACATGAATTGGTTTCGACACTTAACGAAAATATTTCCATCTAGCACCTTGAGGTGTTGAGTGTGGTGCATGATATGGCAAGGGCTTAGAGGCCTTAGACAAATGGAAGCCAATGGATGGAGATATTATTTATAGGTGACAAAAAATAACCATCCTGGGGTATCATACATCGAGCTAGTCATGGTGAGCATAGTGAAGAAAAAGTTTGAGACTGATGGTCTGAAAGATGGATATCTCTTCGGTCATTAATGGCAATATTCCCATCTTGATCCCATATGGCTAGTTACCATGTCGTTGTGTAATGTGAGAAGAGATTGGTTGAGGGTTGAAATTTTGATTATAATAGGAACTCAATGATTTTCAATGCATGGGGGAGGGAGTCTGGTAGGGACCATGATGTGATGATGTGGTTTATGCCACATTGGATAAATATAGGAAAATTCACTAATGTGGACCAATGTAGTGATGACATGGAAATTTTATGGAGTTCCACATGGCACCACATGGGGACCATGTGGGTGTCACATTGAAAAACCTAGTGACATGGCAAGAGGTTATTGGACAAACATTTAAATGGCCATATCTTTTGAAATAGGATTTAGATTGAGGAAAAAATTATATCATTGGAAAGCCCTTAATGAGATAGATGCAATGGTAATTTTTATTTCATTTTTCATTAGTTTGGAAAATTATGAAATTTTTAGACCCCACTTTCATAATAAAAAATTAGAGGTCGGGCCAATGATAGAAGCATCTTCTTCTACCTTTAGTACAAGATATGAGGTGGAATGGGGTCTATTACAACGTTGTATCAGAGCCAAAGATTCGAAACTTGGACTTATGGAGATGAATTTTGGGACCAATGTCTACTACAAAGTAATGTTAGAGAAGAAGGTTTAATGCTTAGACCTTTGGAGATGAGTGGAGCTCAAGATCTGAGTGTAGTAATTGAATACAAATATTATTGTGTGATTAATATAGAATTTGATTGTGAATTTCATGTTGACTTCAATGACATTTTAATTATTTAAAAACATATTTACATTGCATGCATTTTCTTTCTCATGTCTTGAAGGTCGGGATAGTCTATTGTGTAACCTTTCATGCTTCTCATTTCCTTAATATTTTTAGAACTTCCTATATTATTATCTGTATGTTTACTTATAGTATACCAGCAATTATGGTTAAATGGTATTATTTTTATAAGTGTGAATGTTCATATGATATAAGGTATTTGGTGGAAAAAAACCTTCTGTTGTTTTTTTTTGCATTACATTGCTTGTTAGAGTGAATGTTAAGCATTGTATATATATGTGTGTGTGTGTGTATTGAGTGGGATTTGGAATCCCATAATTTTCATATTTCATGTGGCTAACAAATTTGGTGAATTAGATGATTGTTTATTTCAGTATATGGATAATTGTTGTCACAATATTTCTTATGCATGATTTTCATTAATGGTTAATTACCTTCCTAGTCTAGGGAGTGGTGTGTAGCATGTGGGAAGCCTAGTTAAAGCCAGTGATGGTTATTCTTTCAATATGGGGCTATGAAATCCATGTTTATTACTTGAATTGGATGGGCTTCAACACAAAGGTTATGTGCTATAATTTTGAGGGCATAATATCTTGTGACTCTAATATAGAGTAAGGTGTTTTTTGATGATTGAAAGTGGATGATAATTATAGCATCGTGTGAAATGGATATTTATTAATTGTAGAATATGAATTGTATGATGATATTATGATTGTGAAATATTAGAAATTACAGATGCTACTATGATACATTTCTTCTAACTAAATTTTAATATTTTAGATGTCATGGTGGCTAGGCTTGGTAAAGAGGCTAAATAAATTTTGTATTCTTGGCCTTGTTAAAGAGGTTTATTCTATATTTGTGATGATTTTATCAATAAAGAGGATGACTGTAACTAAATAAGATGATATTTTTTTTTCCTCGAGAAAAAAGCGTATTTTTATTACTGCAGATGAGTACAAAAACACAGTGAGAAACACATAGATATGTGTTCGAGAGAGACAAACTCAATGAGTTTGTTTACAAATTCAGATGCAAAGTGTAACATGCCATTTCGGAAACTGGCTACAAACTGTTTGTGAGAAACAAAAACTGTTCAATTGCTCCTATGTATAAAGCTGATCAAGCAAGAAAAACAACCTCACTGCTCTGCTATTTAGTAGGACAGCCAAAAAGTCTGGAAAGTAAAGTCAATGCTGAACAGGAAACGAGCTTAGTAATCATTCAACGGTCGAGCCAAAACAGGTAGGAACACAGCAAAAGACTCATAATCTGATCGAAACACCGCTTAGGGGCCCGCATGCTCTGTTTTCAAAGGAGGCAGCCCCCTGTAGAAACCTTTCAGTAATGAACAGCGAAAGGATTACCAAAATTTCGCAAACTCCAACAGCAAAAAGGTTGGACAGTTTAATAAGAGTTTTCACCCCACAGCAAAACGGTATGAGCAACCCGAAGAATGTGCACGAAACAGTTCACCAGGTGTGAACAACCCCGAAATAATGCACAAAACAGCCTGTGTACTGACAGTTCCACCCAACAGCAAGCGAGTTAGTGTCTCCTGTAGGCGAAAAGATCTATGTCATAAAGAAAAACACAGTGCCCACTCAATCAAACAAGGATATATGTAAATATTCAGAGATAGCGCCATCCATATGTTCTCTGATCCTCCAGGAACCCACGTCCTGTTGGATCCCTCTCTTCGAAACTCGATCTGCCATATCATTATTTTCTCGGTAAATATGTTGGCAAGAGAAAGTTTCAAAAGCAAAAAGGAGCTCCCTAATAGAACGAAGCAGGTGTTGAAGATGATAGGCACTGCATTGTTGAAAACCTTTAATCCAATTAATCACGTTCAAGGAGTCCCCAAAGAAATTTAGACTTCTGCAGCCTCTCTCCACAGCAAACAGCAAAATTATCTTAAGGCTCAAAAGCTCAGCCTGGTTATTTGTTCCTTCCCCAAGCCCCACAGCTATCTCATACCAATGTGCTTCAGATAGGAACAGCAAAGCCCCACCTCCACAAACGTTACGCTGCATTGCCCCATCAAAAAAACCCCACGGAACTCTCTTATCAATGTCCAACAACAGGATCTCTCTCTGATTGGCAGCACGAATATGCATAGGGAAAGCAGAGTGCAG
Organism: Pinus albicaulis; assembly: GCA_034641835.2. Lineage (NCBI taxonomy): Eukaryota > Viridiplantae > Streptophyta > Pinopsida > Pinales > Pinaceae > Pinus > Pinus albicaulis. The sequence goes on from CM076572.1 coordinate 876,978,843, forward strand.
ACCAATAGACATGGCCCCAACAACCACAGGAGTACTGACAATCCCCTCAAACAGTAAACGGTTACGTGCCAACCAAACACCCCAGATCACAAGGAGAGGCAGAGCTATAAATTTCTGCTCAACTTGAGAAACCCACCATGCATCCCAAGCCTGTGACACAGATAAGCCCTCCCATCTGCAAAGAAACCCCAAAGACCTGGTGCATTCCATCCACACCCCTTTAATGAATGGACAACAAAGGAAAAGATGGTTTACCGATTCTTCATCAGAGTTACACAGACAGCACCAGCCAGGACCCTGAAAACTCCTATGTTGCAGAACGTCCCAGGTGGGAACTTTGTTTTCAAGAACACACCACATAAAGATGCGGGTCTTAGGAGGGCAATTTAATTTCCAAAGTTTCTTCCACCACCACCTCTCTTCACCCAAAACGCCCCCAGCACTGAGTTTTTTATAACCAGCCCGAGGAGAATAGATCCCTGACGAGTCAAAATCCCAAACGATCGAATCCTCCCTCTCCTGAAGCAAGATATGAGCCTGTTTTAAAACTCTGATATATTCAGCCAGATCCCTCTCATCCATAAGCTCCAAACCCAAAGACGCGGCCGGAATCCAAGACTGAACCCCCAACCTTCTCCTAACCGGGTCAGCAAGTTGAGCAAGAAAAGTGATCCCCCTCTGCCTTAAAGCCTCAACAGTACGCCTAGGAAGAAGATGTTGTTGTTCACTTCCCATCCAAGGATCCTCACCAACCCGAAACCTCCTGCCACTACCCACATCCCAAGCCAGGCTAGTCTCCAAAATATGAAAAGAGTTTACTAGAGCCTTCCAAATCACTGAACCCCCCGCAGAGGATTTCCTAGGATTTCTTATCCAATCAACAATAGACAAAGGAGCAATATATTTCTGATTCAACACCTGAGTCCAAAGGCTGTCAACTTTAAGAAGCCTCCACCCACCCTTCGCAGCCAGAGCTTGAGCAAACAGAAAAATGTTTTTCAGTCCCCAACCACCCATCCCTTTAGGGACAGCAATTTTCTCCCACCTAACCCAAGGGGTCACCAAAGATTCCTGCTTCCCACTCCAAAGAAATCTGAAGCAAATCCGCCTTGCTGCCTCCAAAATACCCTTTGGGATCCAAGAAAGGGATAACCAATAAACCGGGACAGCCTCCAACACAGACTTAACCAGGGTCAGTCGCCCGGCTCTAGACAGCCATTTATGACACCACACTCTTAGGCGCTTTTCCAGCTTTTCGAGCAGCCAACTCCAATCATGTTTTCTATAGTCATTGGGTTTTAAATGGAACCCCAAGTAAGTTAGCCCATCCTCCAAACCAACAGAGTTATAAGGAAAAATCCTTTCAAACTCCCGCCTCTCCTCCTCCCGCAGAAAATGAGAAGTGATGGAAGACTTCACACCATTCACTTCCATACCAGTGGCCTTGCTAAACATGACCAAAATCTCACCAAGAGTAACATCATCACGCACCGATCCAGAGCAGAAGATTAACACATCATCAACAAAAAGAAGATGAGTGATGAACAGATTTGGAGCAACCTGGATGCCCTTCAAAGAACCCTGTCTCTTGGCCGCCATCAGAGCTCTGCTCAAGCCCTCAGCAACCAATAAAAACAAAAGGGGGGAAAGGGGACAACCCTGGCGAAGGCCCCTTTCAGCATGAAAAAAGGGGGATGCAGCCCCATTAAGCAAAACAGAAAAAGAGACAGTAGTGATACAGCTCATAATCCATCTAATAAAACCAATGCCAAAACCAAGATGAGTCAAGAGCATGCGGATATATAGCCAGCTTACCCTGTCATATGCTTTAGATAGATCGATTTTCAGCACCGTTCCTTTGAGATTCTTGGTCTTCATGCTATGGAGAACTTCTTGAGCAGTACCGATTGCTTCATGAATTTGACGACCATCCAGAAAGCCAAATTGTTCCCCAGAGATATGGGAAGACAGAATGCTTTTGAGTCTCCTCGCAATCACCTTGGCAACCACCTTATAAATACAATTGCAGAGAGAGATCGGACGAAAATCAGCCAAAGTAAGAGGGTTATCCACCTTCGGAATCAAAGCTATGAACGTGGAATTAAAGCAAGCCGGTATCCTCCCAGAAATTCTGATATCCTCCACTACTTTCAGCAGATCAGCCCCTAACACATCATAAAGAGCCAAGAAAAATTCAATCGACCAACCATCTGGCCCAGGGCTTTTGTCTTTTTGAAAGCTATGTAGTACCTCCTTTAATTCCTGCTCCAAAACCACAGCCATCAGATTTAAGTTATCCGCCTCCTCAACAAACCTCGGGAAGAGTTGAGCCACTCTAATAACCTCCGCGAGAGAAGCATGAGCTGGAGCCTTAAATAGAGCCTTGAAATGATCAACGCCCAGCTTTGCTTTAGCCTCAAAGGAAGAGTGTTCAATACCTTAAGCATCTCTTAAATTCCAAATAGAATTAGCCGCCTTTCGACCACGTGCATAAGCATGAAAAAATTTTGTATTATCATCCCCACTTGCCAACCATGTGGCCCTACTTTTCAACCTCCAAGATTCTTCCTTATCCAAAAGAAGGGAGTTCCTTCTTTTTTCGAGAGAAACGAGGGTATCTTTATCAGCTTGAGTTTGGAACCCACCTCCAATCCCCTCATATATCAATCGAAGATCCTCTTCAACCTTTTTCAAATCCAGATCCTCCCTCACTCTCTTAGCAGCCGACCAGTGCTTCACAGCTTCCTTGACACGCTTCAAATTTTCAGCAAAATGAAAAGCCGCAGAAAGAGGACCAACATCCCTATAAGGGATCCACCTATCCAGAATAAGTGCTTTAAAAGAATCATCCCTCAGCCAGGTATTATTAAACTTTAATGGACTGGGAGGCTGTCTAGGCCCGTTCTTTAATTCAAGGAAAATGGGAAAGTGATCAGAAGCACCCCCACATCCAACCCACTGCCTTAATTGAAAAGGTCTGTCCACAATCTGCTCAGCCACCAGGAAGCGATCAAGTCTCTTGGCGATTCTGTCTTCAGCACATCTATTGTTCCTCCAAGTGGGCTTCAGATTTAAGGGCTCAATATCGAGCAAATGATTCTCCACCAGCTTTTGGGCGAAGTACCCCGACAAAGAATCAGCATGCGCATGAGGACCCCAGACCTCAGACAGGCCCAAGGAAAAGTTCAGATCCCCTCCCAAAATCACCGAATCCCCTTTGAGTAGAGAATTACCCAGTAGGGAATCCCAGAACGGGATCCGATCTTGATACGGACCATAGATATTAAAAATGTTAAAAACCTCACCAAGCTCCAGCACCTGAAAATTTAACCCCAGGACCGACTCCATACCCCAGAAATTGAGTGGTTTGATAGTTCTTCCATTCCAGCCCACTGCCAGCCCTCCAGAACGCCCTCTAACATCCAAAGTCTCAAAAAACCAACCAGGTAACCAACCTTCCAACCTCTCTTTGACAACAGAACCAGCACCTAAAGTTTCTTGAAGCAGAATTAGATCCGGACAGTCCAGAAAAATTATCCTCCGGAAAGCGGATTTCTTTTGGGGTCCTGCCAACCCCCTGCAATTGTAGGACATGATCTTCATTACACACCAGACTTCAGGGACTGTCTTGCTCTAAGCGCCCTCTCAATAGAAACCTGCCTCCCATCATGAACATCCATCATAGCTCGGTCCTGAGCTCTTGCCAAGAAGGAGATTCGACCCCTGCCTCGAGCAGCTGGGGGTTTCCCCCTCCCAAAACCCCCTGCACTTTTTCTAGCACTCGATCTCAGATTGTACCCCTTGACCAAGGGACCAGAAGATTCAAAAGGCGCCAACGGACCATCACCTGGATCAAAGATAGTAGCCTTCTCTAGAAGAGCTGGCTTGAACAAAATAGGAGCAGCAATTGATAATAAACCACAGTCACCCTTATCAGCTGAGACAGAATTCAGAACCAAGTTAAGGGAGGAATTTATGTTTGGTGAAAAAGGAAAGGATCCCAACTGAGCAGAAGTCAGAAAAGTTGAAACAGCCTTCAACAAGCCTTCAACCTTCAACTGATAATCCACGCCATAAAGAGCACTGTAGTCATTTACTGCAGGATAAGAATCAACAGCAGTCAAAGAAGAGAGCGACCCCTGCCCAGAAAGGTGAAGCGATCCCACAACCGAATCCTGGGAGCCCACCTCATCCGGAATGCATGATCCAACGGTAGCAGGGGTTGAGGTGCCATTAGTGGCCGGAATGGGCAGAGACTGAGCTTTGGGAGAATCAGAGCCAGCCCTTCTCCCGCTAGGATCCGCCTCACTGCGTCTAAACCACCTCCTTTTTACAGGGCGAGAAGAAGAACCACACTCAGAGGCAGGATGACCATAAGCAAAGCAACGACGACATCGGAAAGGGACATTTTCATAGTCCAGTGACTGCTTTATGAGATATTTCCCCCACCTTAGATTCAGAGACTCAGCCAGGCCTTCTCTGATATTAACCATCACTAATATACGAGCAACACGCCTGAGATTAGTATGAAGGAAGGAAAGGTCAGCCTCAAGAAAAACCCCAAGCGTATTACCCAAACCTCGTAGATGTTCCTCAGTCCAATAATGAAGAGGCAATCCAGGAAGACGAACCCACAAGGGAACTGAGTCCACCCTCTCCCTGCTAGCATCGAAAAGAGGGTGCCATTGTTTGAGGAGCAAAGGAGAGTGATCCAGTGCCCAACACCTTTGCAACACCCACTGGCTGTGTTCAGGAAGCAGAAAATTGAAGGCATACCACCCCTTGGATAAGGACACCACTTCTGGAACGTATCCAAGGTCAGCTTTCCAGATAGCACCAGCCCAAGCGACGACAGATTTCATAGAAAAAAACCTCCCCATGACTCTACCTACCAGAGTTCTGCTGGCCAAAAGAGAGACCTGCTCCCATCTTATGTCTTCACCCAAAGCGTAGTTTATCTCGTCTCGTTTCACTTTAATCCATTTCTTTTTTCTGCCCCCCTTCTTCGACTCTCCAACCTCCCTAACACTGCTTGGGCTTGTCTCTTTGGTGCCTTCGAAGACAGACTTCCCACTCTGTTCTTCCAGACTTAGAAGGTTTGAGACACCTTTCCCACTCTTCCCTTCACAGGAACCATACACCCCTCTTTCCGAGAGCACTGCTGGATCCTTATCCAAAGCAAAACCTGAGCAATAAAAACTCTGATAGTAACCTGCTTCACGCTCCCATTCCACCGCACTTGAAAGAAGATTCAGAACCTTCCCCTGCAGCCCGAGCTCCTGCGCTTCTGAAGGCACACAGGGAGTCAGTCCCTCATTCAACGAAGACGCTCCCTCACAGCCTGACAAACCACCCCCCACCTTTCCGGCATTCCTGCCTTCAGAAAACGTAGAAAACAGCCCATCAGCAGCGGAAAGACCGGTAAGCTCAGCGTCTTGAGTTCGTAGGCCCGCCTGGAACCTCCTGGCCTGAGCAGAAGATTGATTGTCGCGCCGGCCCTGAGCAGAAAGTCCTTCTCCGTTCAAAATCCAACGTTTCCCGCCCTGCGCCATCCTCCGGGTTCTATCAAGGTTGGGTTTTTCATTCAGTGGTTTGATCATTTAAAAATTGAGTTGATTTACAATGCTTCAGTGATTCAGATTCAATATTTTTCAACTAAATAAGATGATATGCACAAGTGTATGAAAGTTTTTATTTTTGGAAATTAACTTGTGCTACATAAAGGTACACATTTATGTCATGGGTTTTGAGACATGTTATTGATAGAAATTTGAGATGTGTATACAACTAGAGTTTAAAATTCTTGGCACTATCATGACAAGGTAACTATTGAGTTATTTATATTGATTAAAATTAATATTTGAGTGCCTATGACAACAGAAAAGATAATATAAAATGAGAAGACTCGGTTTCAACAAGAAGAAATGCATGGATAGTGGAAATGTGCAACATGACATGGACCAAGTCCATCGTCAACAAGAAAGAGAAAATTCCCTTGAAAAATAAAGAACCTTCAAGAGTTTGAAGGCTAAGCTCAAGAGATATAGGGCATAAAATACAAGACTTATCAGAAAGAGAAAGGAATAATCAAGGATGAATACCATGTTGATGCAAAAATTTCCTGGTATACAAGGACTATTGCAACACACTTCAACCCTCCAAGATGTGGAAAAATGTCCCATTGAAAAGGCCAAAAAGAGTCCTCCTAATGTTGAAATGGAAATGGGAATGATTTCCTATTGGATATTTGGAGGGGCGCACTTCAAAATGGATTTTACCAACATATAGAAAACGAAGGAAGATAAAGTAACTAAAGCTACAACCACAAAAGCTAATAGAAGTATCATAGGAGAAAAGGGAGAAGCATCCCCTCACAACCTCTGACATATATATATATATATATATATATATATATATAAAGGATTCCTTCATTGATTGATTTGGGGCATTGGAATTTTGATGTGCTATAAATATCTGTATAATGCACTCAACTTGAAAATAGAACACATGTATGTATTTTATATGATGGTGAGAATCACATTGAGTGTTGAATCAAGGGGAATTGCGTCAAATTTTTGGGTTGGTTGTATGCTTCATGTGTTTTTGTGAATGAATATATACTTTTGTATTTTGTTGATTGTGGAATATGCACATGGTCATGCTAAATTATTTTGTGATTTTATGATTTTAATCATGAATCCTTTTCCTCTTATTGTTTTCCTCATTCCTTTTAATTTTTTTCTCTTTTTCTTTCATTTTTTTGGGCCTTAGTAAATTTGGTAGGGTGTCGAAATAAATCCATGGAAATCTAGGGAAAATAAAGGAGCGTTGAGTGGGACAAAAAAATGTGTGACCTAGATAATACACTAGATATGAAAAGAGGGTAGTGAAATATAGGAAAATATGGAATAACAACTAGGGGGTTAGCGAGGTCCATGAGAATAAAAATGAACGATGGTATGGCAGCAATGTGAACAACATAAAAGGTGATAGAAATTGTAGTGGCCATGATAAGACAATTAGTAAGGTTATTGAATGGTTTTAGGTAACCTTGAACATCTTTGTGAAGTGCATGATTGTCATGACCAATACACCTCCATATGTATTATCTATTTCATAACACAGAGAAGGAATGAAATATGTCCTTTGAACCTATAGGTATTTGGTAGAGAACCATCGTAGTAGCATGATAAGCTACCTATATTTAAAATATTATGACTATGTGAACACCATGAGTGAGGAAAATGTTGACTTTAAACACACAGTTGAATATGGAAACAACAATAATACTAGTTGAAGGTGTTGGTGATGGAAGTAAGGTAAAAGGAGGAATTCAAATAAAATAATTCATTTGGCTGCATTTGAAATTTTTGTTTCAATACTACACATGTTTTAATAGATGCATGAATTTCTATAAAATTTGATATCATTGACATATGTGATTATATGTGTATGTATATTCATGAACATGGTAATGTTTTAATGAAGATTTAAAAATTTCATTGAAATTGATATGTTCTTGTCAGGGATAATTATCATGGAATAATGACTAATCATGTTTACAAATTGAATTAATTTATGGATATCTGATTAAGTTTCCTAGTTGTGTGAGGGATAAATTGGGCAAGAGGGAGCATTGTTGATTTATAATTTTATTATCATGAGATTGAGATACATATGTTTATGTCATGATTATGAACATGAAATGTCAAAGGTTATTTTGGTAAATATATTAATTACAATATAGATCCTTCGTTAAAGGATGAGACACATATGCTACCATTTGCAATCCACAAAGATAAACCACACAGATTGGGAGTTTCCTAGGATGATATTGGGGCCACTTGTTACACAGTAATTTTTCACCTTGATCACTTCCCATCCTTGATCCTGAAGTTCCCTGTGACAGGTCCTATGCAGTATATCTGCCTAGGAAAAATACACAAAGATATCCTCTCAAGAATCAAAGAAATCCCCTGAGAAATACCACTGGAGAGACTTGGTCAAAAACCTAAATTTCTGGGCCAACACGCTTCTCTAGTGTCTTGACCATGTTTATGGAAGGTTTAAAATTATGGCCTAGATCTGTCAGTGCCCTTTTTTTATGATAAAATCGTAGTGATTCCTTTCTAGAAGTGTTTCCTCAACATGGAGGAGAATCTTCGACCATTAGAAGCTCCAAGGCGGCGATTTGGTTGATATTCAGTGGTGATAGGGTCGAGCTCTCTGATTTTAGAGCTTTGATCTTATCAATGGGGGTTTATCCCTTAGAAAGCGGACCTTCCTCCTCCTTTCATGGGCTCCCAACCTCTTCTCCCTTCCTATAAATTGATCCCCATCCCTCCACTATTGGTTGGTAATTGTTAGGCTGGTTGGATCATTCATTCCCTTTACACTTATGTATTATAATAATGCCTAAGATATTCGGGAGAAGGAATGCTTTATAGTTTCACTGAAGGATTCAGACATCACCAAAGGGAGGCCTCCAACATCAAGGCTTGGGTTGAAAGCTCTCTCTTATATATTCATCAATGAAACATCTCATGTTTTATTTCTATATTTGTCTAATCATTTGTGCAAATAGTATAATGTTCCTTGATATGTTAAATAGTTGATTTTCATGAATATTATATATTGGATTACGTTTTTTGTTGCCTCTTGATCATCCGTAGGTATTCATGTGCCACCAATAGAAAGGAGTGAGACTAAGGGATCGTGGATCAAGGCCACCACCAATGAGTTAAAACATAGTATCGGGAAATGGTACCTCTATCTCCTTTCTTGTCTCATTTTGAATATTAGCTAAGAAAGCTTTCCATTAGAAAGTATCACAAGTTCCTGTTAGCCCCCTATAAATTCCTTGACAAGCAAGCAAGGGGATAAATTTTTTTTCAGCCTTCAAGGAATGCATTTCTCCTGAAAACACATCATCCTTGAAAGCCTCTCCATACCCTCTGCCCTTTGGTAAAATTCTACTGCCATTTCCAAGCCTCTCTGTTGTGAAAAGAGTGTCCAAAAGTTTTTCCCCTTATGTCATCTTCACTTAGCCCCTGTTTCCCTCTTTTTCTCCCTCCCCTTGTCCCTCTAAATTATCCCAAAATCCCCTTTAAATCCTACACACACCCCTTGTTTGATTTAATTCCCCCTTTTTCCTCTATATGTTCTGTAACCAGCTCCAAAAATAGAAGAGAAGAGATATCAACGCCTTAGAAATAAGCCACTTTGAGGGGGCAACCTCCAATACATTACATAAATGAACAATTCTTGGATGATACAATTTACAAAACCTCCTTTCTATATATAGGAGTCCATGGGGCCATAATGTAATCCTAGTGGGCCACAATGTAATCCTAGCCCACCTAACAATAATAATTTAAGGGCACAATAATAACAATATGGGGGTTACAGGGGTACAATAATAACAATAAGGGGGGCTACACTAACATAATAAGGGGCTATACTATTAATATAGGGACTTAACATGCCCCTCTCCTTCAACAAGTGTTGTCCTCAACGCTTGATTATTTCCTGATGCTTCTGTATAAAATTCTCATCCTCCCATGTGAAATATTCTACAGGAAAGTTCTTCCACTTGCTGAGATACTCTGAAATTGATCGTACTTGTTGAGTTCTTGTTTCCATGACTGCTTCATAACTTCTTTCGATATGATGTTGATCTTCCTGTTCTTTCATTAGATTCTGCACCAAAGTTGGGTTATCCTTTGAGAGTTTGAGAACTTGTTGTTGATGCTCGCTGTGATCTTCCACTAATTTATCATCCATATTAGCTATTATTTGATCCTTCAAACCATCCAAATTAGCCTCCATTTCTTCTTTTAAACCATCTATTTCATCTTCGGTTGCTCTTCGTAAGATCGAAATTTGTTGCACTTGGTACCGTAATTTTGATATCTCATACTGCAATTCTTCCACTTCATGCATCATAGTATAGATTTCTGAGGGCTTAATGGGTGTTGAATTATTTTTAGGAGGCATTTCAGAACACAATACTGAAATATATGCTCAATAGGCCCTTGGAATCACTTCAAACTGATTCTTCAAACAAGACTTATGCAATTCGGAAAAAAATACACACCTTTTTCTTGCTTTTGAGGATCTCGATATTGAAATTGGATTATCTCTGTGATTGCGGCTCTTCAATATCTGAAATTAATCACTGACGTCACCCTCTAAATTCTCTTTTGAATGCCACAGGTCTGACTTGATTTGGATTCTCCAAGACAAAGTTATGCCCAATCTCCCACAATGACCTAATTATGGACTGGTTCAGTATAGCGAACTTGTACGGCTTGCCACGTGTCACTTTTTCATCCTTTGTCTCTAAACTTGATAGCCAAGAAACTAAATTCTGTGTACTTGTGAAAAAATTTTACGGCACTCAAATCCACTGCCCAGAGAGAGATTTATTGAACTTTTCCCACGATCACCTCTTTGAGATGAAATTCAGGAGCCTGAAAAAGCACTACCTTCCATAGATCATATCTCCAAAAATATTGCGAACCAAGCTCCGAAATTTTCTGACGAATGTCCTCAGGATTTCAGCTTCGCACCATACAAATTTCAGATTCTGAACCTTCGTAGAAAAAAATTTATAGCGAAAATTCCACGATGACCTGTTTAGGAGCTTGAAAAAAGACCTAACTTCCACAGATGATATCTCCGAAAATATTGCGAACCAAGCTCTGAAATTTTTAGACAATCTTCCTCAGGATTTCAGCTTCGCACCCTAAAAATTTCAGCTTCTGAAACTTTTTAGAAATAAATTTATAGCGAAAATTCCACGATAACCTGTTTGGAGCAGCGAAACCCTAGAATCCAAAGCTCTGATACCAAATGTTGTGTAACCAGCTCTAAAAATAGAAGAGAAGAGATATCAACGCCAAATAAATAAGCCACTTCGAGGGGGCAACCTCCAATACATTACATAAATGAAAAATTCTTGGATGATACAATTTACAAAACCTCCTTTCTATATATAGGAGTCCATGGGGCCATAATGTAATCCTAGTGGGCCACATTAATCCTAGCTGACCTAACAATAATAATTTAGGGGCATAATAATAACAAAATGGGGGTTATAAGGGTACAATAATAACAATAAGGGGGTTACACTAACAATAATAAGGGACTATACTAGTGATATAGGGACCTAACATGTTACACTAACTATCGTTACCCTTTCATGTCCTTAAATTGCATTAAAAATGGGCTAAAACCATATTCTCCATATATGTGGGCTTAGCACCTTTCAGCCCTAAACCCCTCAACCTTTTTCTCCACGTGACCTGGGCGCTAGAACCAAGTGCTAGCCCGGAGGGCACTTATCGCAGATGGATATCGGGCGCAGTATTAACCGTCGATCTGTACAGATCGGACGGTCTTCGCAGATTAGCGTCGCGCCCATGGCCCAACCCGTTCACCGCTCCGATCGCATATCCACCGTCTGTTCAACCCACAAATCAACGGTTAGAAGTTCACCCGCCCGGTGGTCCCCACACCAAAGCACTGTTTAAACCCGCCGGTTTCCATTGCACCGCCATTCAGAGGGCAGGTGGTATGTTTCGTGTCGGAGCGATTCCACTCCCTGCAAGACACGTGGCACCGAGCACTATTTGAAAACCACCCCTATCGCGTGTTAAATTTCAGCATTTGACTTGGTGTGATATGCACGTACGTCGTCCGATCTAGAGCTGCCCATCCAACGGCGATCATGCCGCGAAGATGCGCGGGGGTTAGCCCAAGACAAATAGACCCATGGCCCACCATCTGTCACCCTCCGATGCGTTTTCCACCGTCGATCTCCTCCCAAGATCGGACGGCTAGAATTGAATCCGCGCCCCGCCATCGACCGGGTCCTGCCACGTCACCATTCCACGTGTTGTCATCACATTTTCATCGGCTCCCCTATATATTTCATTCAAAGGCCCAAGTGTCAAATTTTCGCATTCTGCCAACTTTAACCATGACCATCTTCCACTGTTACGCTGCATTTTCTGCCATCACCCTGCACTGTTCCACCATTTCACTAGTCTGCACAGCCATCCTCATTTTCCCCGCCGCATCCACCCTTCCCATGCATAGTTTTCTTAACATGTTTGCGTGTTTTGCAGGGTTGCGGGCGACGAAAAACCGCCATGATTCACGGTCATTATTACAGTGGAAAAGAATGCATAAAACGTCATGTGCAGAGATCAAAAATATGAAAAAGGCCTAGGAAAGTGTTATGACACGACTTTCATTAACGGAACGGGGTTAAACTATGTAAAATATTTCCAAAGCCATTAAAGCACAGATTTCACATACAGAGGCAATCATGGAGCATCAAAGAGTATCAGTGAAAGATCAGAGAATGGCTTAGGGCACAAAAAAAAATATGTATCAGGGTGTCACATCAGCAGAATGTTCCTACCTGTGAAAGGATGAAGTGTCCATACTGTTTCCATTCTATACCGTGTTCTTGAATAGATTTCTACCCTGGAAACAGTCCTGGGCTGTCAAAAGCATTTTTTACTCAATATGGCAGACCTAAAACCTCGATCTGCATTTTGTTCAGTTCACCAGAGTACTGCAGTGGTGCTACAGCAAAATACATCTAAGTCATACCTGGAATTAATTGCAGCATGATGAAGACCACTCTTTCACCCAAAGAGTACCAGAGATAAATGCCCAGAATTTAAAACAAAATGAGGCCTCGGCCCTTTTCCTCTTCTGAGTTTTAATGCTACATTTAGTTTTCCATCTACCTCCTCATCCTCTTTTCAGCTATAAAATTCATGAAGAGACTCATTGTAAATATTGTTGATTGGCTATCTGTGAATTGCAAGCTATTTTCTCTTGAGACATGTTCTCTGTGTAAAGTTTTAAGATAGGCTGAGGAAGATGTTTTCAGACTAAATATCAAGCTATTGGTAATGTTGTACTTGACTGGTGTTTCTCTTTAATATGACAAGCACATTTATTTGGATCCTGATTTAAAGTAGCAGTGATTTTTTTTGTCTTTGTCTATGTTTTTCCTTTCGTTCATTACATTTCATTTCTTCTGGCACGCATCAGAAATATGGCATAGGGCTTACCCTTGTTAGGTACCCTATGTTTCGGCTCTCCCTGCCTTCAATGTTTTCTGCTGTATGTGTTATCTGAGGATTGATTTCAAGCTAATTAATGAATATGTTCTTAGATGTTCTTGGCAGGTTTTAATTGAATGAATTGGGATACTGGGAGTTTAGAACTCTGTCTCTGTCTCACTAGGATCCTTTTCAATTAATTGAAACTTCCTAAGATCTCTTAAGCTAGAGGTCGAAGCATTGAGTGTTCAAAGTCTCTCTCTGATCTCATGTTTTCATCTTTATGTCCAAACCTTTAATGTTTCCTTGTCTAAAGAGTTAGCCTTTAGGTTTTAGATCACAGGTTTTCCAATGGCATGTCCTGTCCCTGGATCTGATTTCTGAAGGTCACCTTGGAGGCTTCCTTGCTTTCACCTTCTCTCTTACCATTTCATGCCACACTATCATCTTTAAGATCCAATGCTTTAGATGACTAGCCCAACTGAAATCTTGCATATTGAATAGCAAGTAAACCCTTTCCTAACTCCATTGCCTAATGGTCTTGATGTTCTCTGAAATCATCCCTCCTTTGCTTCAAATCCTCTTTGCTCATCCTTGTATTATATTGAAACCCTTCTTTCCTGATTCCCAACAGCCAAACAAACAATCTAACAAACAAACCCCGAGCCTTATAACTAGCTTAACATCTTAACTTTTGAGCTTCAAAGACATAAAACCTTTGCTTATATAGAGAGATCCCTCTCTGGACCCAGGAGGGCTAGATCCTAGGGTTTGAAAGTGGTTCTGACGTTGTCTCATCTTTTGGTCTTGCCAATCTGGCCAAAACATGGGAACCCCAACATAATGGCGACTCCGTTGGGGAACTTCTGAGTATTCTCCATCTTACCACATCACAGAGCCTCAGAAACCTACAATCTCTAATTAGGTTAGTAGTTAAAACACTCCTATTCACAAATCAACCTCTATACCACTGGTGTGTTTTCTCCCACACTCTTAGACAGAGTCTGGAAAGAGCCAGACAGCCTCTAGATCTCATCCTCTTTCAGAGGTGAAATATCTGGTAAATGCCCTCCGAATCCATCTCCGGTTAGATTTTGCTGTGTTTTAAGGGTTTCCCTAAAAAGGATATTACAAAAACACTATGGTGGACAGTATATCCCCTCGAAGCACCCTAAAACTTCCACCTGGCGACTCCATAGTTCCTAAATGATTAAAAGACTCCACTGGTGATCAGTAGGCCTGCTGATTATCTTGGTTCACATAAGACTCCACTGGGAGACCAACCTCCATAACAACATCAGCCACAATAGAAGTAACAAGTGGGGTGAAGTTGCTTTGCTCGAAAATAGCATTCTGGCTTCAAGAACCATTCACACAAGAGCTTATCCCAACCCAAACCCACTTGAAATAGTCGATAACCCTGAGAGCATCCTCAAGAGATCTCCTACACCTAATAGACCAACTATTTCTAGCCACATCCATAGAGCTAACTCTGCACCGGAAGACTTTACAACTCTATTAGTCCCACCTTTCGACCTAGACCTCCCAAACAGATTACCAAGAAATAGGTCATTCAGTGTTCCAGACCAGCCAGACCTTGAGCTTTCCAGATCACCACCTCATAGTGGTCGACACATTCGGGACAGAGAGACCCCTCCATCTACACCTCCTGATATTCACTTCATTCAAAACTTGGGGCTCTGCCACCCTAAATCTGCTCAACAAACTTTTGCTGGTCCTAGTATCCCTGCCATCCACATACCGCCTTCTCAAGCTAACCCTCTACCTCACCAGAACATCATCATGGCAGCCTGGTATGCACCCCTGGTTTTACCCCAACCTCTAGTACCCTTACCCAATGATTATCAATCAAAAATCCCACATTTCACTGCGAAAGAGTCTACCATAGCTCAGCACCATGTGGACAGGATGGAAGATTCTTTTGATTACAAGGAAATAGATGATGATACATTCAAAATGAGAATCTTTTCCTAGAGCTTAGGAGGTGATGTGAAGAAATGGTTCAAAACCCTACCTCCTAATAGTATCCAAGACCTTCCTGCTTTATATCATACTTTCATAAAAAAATGGGAAGTTAAGGCCAACCCTCTCCAAATCCTTGAAGAATACAAGAACCTTAAAAGAAACGTAGGAGAGAGTTTCCATGACTACTCTACAAGGTTTAATAGCGTTTATAACGCTCTTCCTCCTCATATGAAACCTCCTCAAGGTATGGCTCTAGTGAAATATCCTGAAGGCTTTGATGCTAACATGGCCTACCAGCTTCGGGAGAGAGATTACAACACATTGGAAGACATGCAAAAAGGAGCAGTGAGTGTAGAGGCTAACCTGATTGAGAAAAAAACAAGATTGAGAGTTGAGAAAAGGGTAACATATAGAGATGACACTGTAGCTTCCACATATGATCCCAATTATGACCGCCTATCTAAAAATATGGAAAATATACAACAAATGATGAAAAAAATGGTGGTCACAGTCAGTAACCAAAACAGAAATCAAAACCAGAACCAGAACCAGAACTTTAGAAGAAACAATACCACTCCCAATAGACAAAGAGAATCAGATCAGCAAGTTATTCCCCTATTCCAAGAGAATTTTATTGATGAAGATGAGGGAATCATAGAAGAGTCTGAGGGGGCCACAATAAACATGTTTGAAGTAGAAAAATCAGTCCATAACTGTTCCACAGATGAAGATCAGCCCTCACCCTCATATTGAAGTGAGGAAGGATTGGAATCTGAGGATTACAGACTTGTATTTGAAAATTCCATCATGCAAGTTAGAGAACAATATGAGCTTAGAAGAAAAAAGAGTCTATACACTTCCAAACCAAAGGCTTCTGAGATTTCTATCAAGAAAATGCCTAAGAAAACTTTTAAAGTAGCCGCTGAAAGTATCAAATCAGCAGCTGAGAGTTCTGGGAAGAAAAAAGAAAAAGACAACCAAAACACTGAGAAAAAAAGTCAACCAACTAGCAGCACTAGCACTGCAGTTAGTGCTCCTGATAAAACAGTTCCTAAGCCCATACATAGTGAGAATCAGCCCACTGATTCTGCCACCAAGGTGGTGGCTAACAAAACAGAGTTGAACATTCCAAAGAGTCAGTCCACTTTCAATTTGGAGAGTGAGATTTAAAAAATTAAAATCTCTGACCCACTCTCTGAGTTGGCCACTCAGGATGTATATAAAGGCCAAATTTTGAAAGCTTTAAAGCTAGAGGAAAATACCAACACTGTCAATCTGAGTGATGATCAACCAGCCCTTCTGCTATTGGGAAAAATACTGAGAGGGGGGTGAATCAATGTTTAAGGCTAAACAATTTTTCTTTTCTTTCTCTTAAAAACATATGTTACAGTACTACATCCAACAGGTATGACCTGATATATTATTATGTCTTTACTTAGAGAATTGCATCAGATAAGCATTAAGCATGAACATAAATAACAGAACAAACCATCAACACATATGAACACCAGGATTTAAGGTGGAAACCCAATTCGGGAGAAAACCACCGCTGCTGTAATCTCAGTTTTCAATATTTATTATAGAGAAGACTTCTTACAATATATGCTGGTGCAGACTTATACCAGCATGCAGGCACCCACCTGCAGAAGGCTACAACCTTCTCTCATTTACCAGCTACCACTGGAAGGGAGTTACAACCCCCTTTCTGAAGGCTTCGACCTTTAGCACTACTGTGGACCACGTTTCATCAATTTTCATATTGGATCCACCAGTTTCCATATGACATACATTGCCGGTCACCAGTTTTATTTACTTTCTATATACTCACACAAACCAGAGATTTATCATCGTCAGATCATTCTATCCATGGGTGCATCGTAGTTTCAGATTTATCAGTTAAGACCAGAGCTCGCCCATACAGATATTCCTCTTAGAAATTGTTCGTTCACAACCCTTACAATGCACACCCCGTTCTTTATTTTTCTTCTCCTTATATAGTTTTCCCTTTATTAAAACCATGGGTTAAAACCATGAACCACTGACAGTATTCCTTTTAGTTTATCCCATAGGGCTTTTGATCTTTTATTTTAATTTTATTTATCAATTTAAAGAAATTGATAAATAAATAATTTTCAACAAAACTTTAGAATTAAAGATAACCCTTCGCATTTTAATTCTTCCAAATAATATGGTAAAAATTTGACCCTAGGCCCACAAATATAGTCAATAGCCAATCAAATATGCGCATGGTACCATAGGTAAACTTCGCACAAGTCCAGCGTTCGATCACCGTTAGGTTAGCAAACTTCCAGATCAACGACGTATATGCATATCGCTCGACCTCCAATACTGATCGTTAACGTGTGATGGCCCGCCGTACCTGTGTTAATCTCCACGCACCTTCAACAAATGACGACTGTCTGATGACCCCTTCCCATATCAACGACACTCAATGATATCGCTGGGCATCCTGGGTCAAAGTATAACGCGCGATGGTGCATGGTGAAAAGTGGTTCTGTGAAGTCGTACAGGGATGCGTGTCGAGCATTCTATGGAATCGCTCCTCACCGGGAAATACCACTTGCCCGACGAGAGCGGTGCGATAAAAACCGGAAACCGCCATTACTGTTCCTCTCGCAAGGTTCTGCCTTCTTCGCTCAAGGTTCCACTCCCCCTGCTTGATTATTGTAAATTGACTTATTTACTATGACATCGCTTGTGCTCTTTATCAACAGATTAACCCATCATTTTGTTTATTGAGGCTTGACACCAGTTCGATGCAATATTCGTAACATCCATAATATATAACACAAGAAATTCACACCAGATTCCTTTTTGACCTTAAATTCTTTGTTCTGCCTCTTCATGCTCCATTCTAGTTCCATAAGCACCAATGTACAGTTGCCATACCATGTTTCATTTTTCCAGGAAATTTTCCAACATATCTCCTCTTTTTCTTGTTTCTGCTCCTTGACCGATACTTCCTCTGTTCTTTTGATCAGATGCTCCTTTGTAGCCAATGCCTTTGCCATCAATGAAAATATTCCAACAATCTCCCCCTTTGGCATTGATGGCAATATGCTTCCTCCGTAATACTCTTTCTCTATTTATCTTCTAGAATCCCTTATTTGCTTTTCCTCCCCCTTTGACATGAATGGCAAAGGGTTGATCGAGATGCTTTGTACCGACAATACCATGCTCCCCCTGAGATCATGCTGCATCATCAAACAACAGTTCATCCTTTTCATATGACCAATGCTCCCCCTGAGCCTGTGCATTCAGAGATGCCTAACAACACCTCTTAACCAATTTAATCTTCTGTGTTTAAGTAGACCTGATCCTCTGCATGGCAGAGACTACTCCCAGTTTCTGTCTGAGATATTTGAACGCTTCCCTGGGTAGAGGTTTGGTAAATATATCAGCTACTTGTTCTTTGGAGGAAACATACTCCAATTTCACCTTTTGTTCAAGCACTTGTTCATGTAAGAAGTGATATTTGATGGGAATGTGCTTGGTCTTGGAATGCATAACAGGATTCTTTGAGATACTGATAGCACTTGTATTATCACACATAATGGAGATAGGAGGTGAGCATTTGATTTGAAAGTCTTGTAGGGTTTGCACCATCCAGAGAAGTTGAGTGCAACATGATGCAGTGGCCACATATTCTGCTTCTACTGTAGATAAGGCAATGGAGCTTTGCTTCTTGCTAAACCAAGATACTAACCGAGGCCCCATATAAAATGCACCACCATTGGTGCTTTTCTGATCATCAACACTTCCAGCCCAATCTGCATTAGTGTATGCATGAAGAGTAAGATCAGCATTCTTTGGATACCATAGTCCAAAGTCTTGAGTTCCTTGTAGATATTTGAATATTATTTTTACAGCCTGAAGATGAGACTCTTTTGGATTATCTTGGAATCGTCCAACAATCCCAACTGCATGCATGATGTCTGGTCTGGTCCCAGTGAGATAAAGTAGACTTCCTATCATAGATCTGTATTCAGGTTGATTCACCGTGGGGGGATCATCATTAGAACTGAGATTACATCCAGTTATCATTGGTGTACTTACAGGTTTGCAGTCTTCCATGCCATACTTCTTCAGGATTTGCTTGAGATATTTTTCTTGTGACAAGAATATGCCATCTGTTTCTTGTTGCACTTGCAAGCCAAGAAAGAATGTTAGTTCCCCAAGAAAAGACATTTAAAATTCTTGCTGCATATCAGAAGAAAATTTCTAACTCATAGACTCTTTGTTACTTCCAAAAATGATATCATCAACATATACAACCACAATCAATAGTTTGTCATTTTCAGTTTTTGTGTATAAGTTGCTATCAGCAGACCCTTTTGAAAATCCTTGTTGATGAAGATATTTGTCAAGACGATAGTACCATGCCCTTGGAGCTTGTTTGAGACCATATAGAGCCTTTTTAAGTCTACAAACAAATTTTTCATCATTTCCCAAAATGAATCCTTCTGGTTGTTCTATATAAACTTCTTCTTCTAGATCACCATTGAGAAAAGCAAATTTAACATCCATTTGATAAACTTTGATTTGTTGGAAGCTTGAAAACGCAAGAAACATTCTTATGGCTTCAAGTTTGGCTACAGGAGCAAAGGTTTCTTCAAAGTCTATACCTTCTTGTTGAGCATACCCTTTGCACACAAGTCTAGCTTTATTTCTTATAACATCCCCATTCTCATTTAACTTGTTTTTGAATATCCATTTCGTTCCAATGACATTTTTGTCATGAGGCCTTGGTACTAATTCCCAAGTGTTATTCTTTTCAATTTGATCAAGCTCTTCATTCATGGCTTGAATCCAACATTCATCTTTGCTAGCTTGACTGACACTGTGAGGTTCAATAGTGGACAGAAATTCCAGATTACTAGAAGATCCCACAAGAGTCCTTCTTATTTGTACACCTGGTCCCTTTTCTCCCAAAATTTGAGATTCTGGATGATTCTTTTGAACCTATCTAGATGGAGCCTTTTCAGACAACTCCTCTTCAGGTTCTTCACTGGGTGCACTGTTTGTATCATTACTATTTGATGTAGAAGGATATGTGTCCTCATCATCTTCATCTGTTGTTTGCTTTTATTCTTTTGGAGCTGCAGGAGACTCATCAATAACAACATCAATACATTCAACAATCTTTCGAAGTATTTTATTGTAACATTTATATGCCTTACTCCTAGAGGAGTAACCAAGAAATATTCCTTCATCTGCTCTAGGTTCAAACTTGCCAAGTTTTTCATCATTATTCTTGATAAAGCATTTGCTCCCAAAAATTCTAAAATGCTTTATAGTGGGAGGATTACCATACCAGACTTCATATGGAGTTTTATCACTATTTATACGAACATGTGCTTTGTTGAGAATGTTTGCTGGTGTATGTGTTGCTTCTCCCCAGAATGTGTCAGGTGTTCCGGAATCATCAAGCATAGCTCTAGCCATTCGTTGAATTGTTATGTTCATTCTTTCTGCAACATCATTCTGTTGTGGAGTGCCAACTACAGAGAACTGTCTTTTTATGCCATGTTGTTCACAGAATTCAAGAAATTCATTGGATGTATATTCTCCTCCTCGATCAGAACTGAGACACTTGATTTTTAGATCTAATTCATTCTCAACTAGTGCTTTGAAGATCTGAAATTTCTCAAATTCTTCATCTTTGTGTTTAAGTAGCCCAATCCAACACATTTTAGCGAAATCATCAATGAATAAGATATAGTATTCTTCACCACGTGGTGACTTTTTCCTCATAGGTCCACATATGTCAGTATGAATGAGTTCAAGAGGCTTACTTGATGATCCTTCCTTGGCATTAAATTGTACTCTGGTTTGCTTACCAAATTGGCAAGATCTACATATGATATTTTCAAGTAGAGTAATATTGGGAAGATCATGAACAACTTTAAGTCTTCTTGATTTGTTGATTTGAGAGAAGCTCAGATGCCCCAACCTTCTATGCCATAGCCAATTTTCTGAAGATTTACTCAAATAACATTGTTCTTTGGGGTTCTTCAATATATACAAGTTGTTTGGAGTTCTTTTTCCTTTTATAATTGCTTTACCTGTATCAAGATCACATACCACACATTATTTTGAACTAAAGACAACTTCAGTTCCTTGATCACACATTTGACTTACACTTAAAAAGTTATGTTTTAATCCATCCACATACATGACTTCATTATCTTTCACCTTTTCTTTGAGAAAAACATACCCTTTTCCCTTAATGACCGCAGGAGTATCATTCCCAAACGTAACATTTTTTTCTTTTTCTAGAGTACTATATGCAAGAAGCTTGTCTTTATCACCTGTCATGTGTCTTGAGCATCCACTATCAATGTACCATTGGTTTTATTCATCTTCTGCAAATAACGCTATGCCACAATTTTCAACTTGTAATTCCTTCTTTTTCCATACTTTGGAGCTTGAAGGTACATGTTCTTTTGGCTGAACTTTGCTCCTGCATTTAGATTCTTCATGGCCAAAGTTATTGCAATAAGCACATTCAACTTCATTTTGAAGAGGAGAAAAGTTGTTATAAGTATTCTTCTTTGTTTCAATATCAATCCTTTTCTTTCTTGCTTCTCTTGTCATGATATTTTTATATGCAACACATTGAACAACTTTATGACCAAAATTGTGACATGAGAAACATTGTCCATTGAAGAAGAAATTTCTGTGATCATAAAATCTTCTATATGAATTTACTTGTTGATTGGTGTTTCTTTGAAATACATTCCTGTTAGTGTTCTTTGAATTGAGATGATCATGATTTATCTGTAAAGATTCTTTATTCCCTTGCTGAGTGGCAGCATGTTGTAGACCAACTGTAACAACTTTTAGATAATTTGGTGCTGAAACCTGAGAATATTCTCCAATATATCCAAGACCTGTCTTTATAAGAGGAGAATGTTGTACCTTGATAATCTCATCTAATGTTTCAGATCCTTTAGCAAATCTAAGATTCAGAGTTTTTACTTTCTCAAGTTCTTTTCTTAGACTTACTACCTCACACTCTAATTTCTCATTGTGTTTCTCCTTTTCTTCAAGCTGATTTTTCAGAGTTTCTATGATTATTTTACTTTCTTCTAAGCAAGTCTTGAGTTTAATGTTTTCATCAAGAAAATCACTGTCTACTAGAGCATCCACAAAAGTATCTTTTTCTTCTCTAGATTCTTTTTCAAATGCCATGAGAAGTCTAAGGTCTTGTTCACATTCTTCCTCACTATCAGATAACCCATCACTATCTTCATGAGTGTAGTAACTCTTTCTAGTGCTAAAACGATTATTATTCTTTTTTTCTACTTCCTTCCCTTTTTTATGTGTTTCTTTATAAGGACACTTAGCAGCATAATGACAAACTCTTCCACAATCAAAACATTTGAAAGGAAGCTTACCTCTGAACCGTCCTGTGCCAAGTTGAAGTTTCTTTACAAAGTTTATCTCATCTTCTTCTGAGATATATCCTGATCCTTCTGTTTTTTGTACTTCCTTCCCTTTTGTATAAGTTCTAAAGACTACTTCTTTGACTTTAGAAGGTCCTCCTCTTCTCATTTCATATGCAGTTAGTATGCCATGAAGTTGCACCACAGTAAGATTTTGAAGATCCTGCTTTTCTTCAAGGGCAGAAAATTTTGACTCAAATTTTGTTGTTAGTGATCTTAAGACTTTGTCAACCAAGGTAGATTCGGTTATTGTTTCTCCCAGATTTCTCATATGATTTACAATATCATCAAGTCGTAAAAATAAATTTGCAATGCTTTCTTCATTATCCATTTTTAGATTCTCATATTGAATTCTGAGAGTTTGGAGTTTAGCACTTTTTACCTTTGCATCACCTTCATAACTTAGAATGATTTTGTCCCATATTGTCTTGGCTGTATTCAGCTGCATGACTTTGACAAATTCAGATTCAGTTAGACTTCCCAATAGAGCATTGACCGCCTTTGCATTTGTTTCATAGTTCTTTCTTTCTGTCGGATCTGTTGGTACTGTAGCTGGGTATTGATATCCTTGTTCAAAAATTTCCCATACCTCTACTCCCAGAGACTGAAGATAGGATCTCATCCTTGTTTTCCAGAAGATTAAATTGTTTCCGTTAAAAAGTGAAGGCCTGATAGATGCTATTCCATCTTGATTTCTCATCTTGCTTGATCTTCCTTCTAGCGGCTAAGATTTTTAGAAGGACCGGCTCCGATACCAATTGTTGGGAAAAATACTGAGAGGGGGGTGAATCAGTATTTAAGGCTAAACAGTTTTTCTTTTCTTTCTCTTAAAAAAATATGTTACAGTACTGCATCCAACAGGTATGACCTGATATCTTATTATGTCTTTACTTAGAGCATTGCATCAGATAAGCATTAAGCATGAACAGAAATAACAGAACAAACCATCAACACATATGAACACCAGGATTTAAGGTGGAAACCCAATTTGGGAGAAAACCACCGCTGTTGTAATCTCAGTTTTCAATATTTATTATAGAGAAGACTTCTCACAATATATGCTGGTGCAGACTTATACCAGCATGCAAGCACCCACCTGCAGAAGGCTACAACCTTCTCTCGTTTACCAGCTACCACTGGAAGGGAGTTACAACCCCCTTTCTGAAGGCTTCGACCTTCAGCACTACTGTAGACCACGTTTCATCAATTTTCATACTAGATCCACCAGTTTCCATATGACATACATTGTTGGTCACCAGTTTTATTTACTTTCTATATACTCACACAAACCAGAGATTTATCATCGTCATATCATTCTATCCATGGGTGCATCGTAGTTTCAGATTTATCAGTTAAGACCAGAGCTCGCCCATACAGATATTCCTTTTAGAAATTTTTCGTTCACAACCCTTACAATGCACACCTCGTTCTTTATTTTTCTTCTCCTTATATAGTTTTCCCTTTATTAAAACCATGGGTTAAAACCACGAACCGCTGACAGTATTCCTTTTAGTTTATCCCACGGGGCTTTTGATCTTTTATTTTAATTTTATTTATCAATTTAAAGAAATTGATAAATAAATAATTTTGAACAGAACTTTAGAATTAAAGTTAACCCTTTGCATTTTAATTCTTCCAAATAATATGGTAAACCTTTGACCCCGAGCCCACAAATATAGTCAATAGCCAATCAAATATGCACATGGTACCATAGGTAAACTTCGCACAAGTCTAGCGTTCGATCACCATTAGGTTAGCAAACTTCTAGATCAACGGCGTATATGCATATCGCTCGACCTCCAATACCGATAGTTAACGTGAGATGGCCCACCGTACCTGTGTTAATCTCCACGCACCTTCAACAAATGACGACCGTCCGATGACCCCTTCCCAGATCAACGATGCTCAATGATATCGCTGGGCATCCTGGGTCGAAGTATAAAGATGTGCATGGAGACTCTGAGTCGATTATAAAACAAGTGAATGGTGAATACACAGCAAAACATCCTAGGCTGAGAGCGTACAGGAATGACGCTATGGATCTATTGAAAAAATTTGTGGAATACGACCTAGTGTTTGTCGCTAGGAGTCAGAACGCAATTGAAAATGGTTTAGCCTGCATGGCTACTTCGTATCACGAGCCTCAAAATGACCAACAGATCATCATTCAGACCAAATTTAGACCTGCAGTGCCGGACAACGAAAAATATTGGCATGTCTTTGTGGGCGATAAACAGATTGAATATTTCCTGGTAGGCAGAGACGAGTTTGAATTTTCTGATTCAGACTCAAAATCTGATGATAGCTGCCTAAGTGAAGAGCTCTCAGACGAAAGAGAAACACCCTGTAACATAGAAATAAACACTTTAAACAAACAGGCTGGAAATCCAAACGAAAAATGTGAAAACGTAGACAGTGAGGAAGTAGAGGTGTTGCAGACCAAAGATAAGAACATACCTCGAGGCCTGGCACCTTTAGAGGACCTTTTTGACTTTGATAATGTAGCAAAAAATCCCACTATAGAACGCGCAGACTCTGATGTTGAGTAATCCAACATAGGCACTGAAGGTAAACCCAAGATGATAAAATTGGCTAAGTCCCTGACTGCAAACATGAAAAATAAATACATTGACCTATTCAAGGAATTAATCGATGTGTTTTCCTAGAGATATGAGGACTTAAAGGCCTATGACACAAACATCATACAACACAAAATACCTCTGAAAGAAAATAATAAGCCCTTCAGACAGAAACTCCGCAGAATAAACCCAAAGCAATTTCCTGCAGTGGAAAAGGAAATAAAGAAGATGTATGAGGCAGGCATAATAGTTCCTGCGAGTTTCTCTGATTGGGTCTCAAACCTAGTGGCTGTAAGAAAGAAGACAGATGAGATCAGACTGTGTATATATTTCAGGAACCTTAATAGAGCCTCACTCAAAGACAACTACCCTTTGCCAAAAATGGAACACATTCTTCAAAAAGTAGTAGGCTCAAAAAGGATCTCCCTGTTAGATGGTTTTTTAGGTTACAACCAAGTTTTAGTACTCCCAGAAGACCAAATCAAGACAAATTTTACCACTCCATGGGGCACTTTTATGTATGTCAAAATTCCCTTTGGACTGATGAACGCTGGTGCAACCTTCCAACAAGAAATGGACATAGCCTTTTCAGATGAAATAGGACACTTCATTGTCATCTACTTGGATGGTATAACAGTCTATTCCAAGACTGAAGAAGAACACCTAAAGCATTTGAGAAGAGTGTTTGAAAAATGTAGAAGGTTTGTTATGTCATTGAATCCTAAAAAGACTGTATTTGGGCTGAAGGAAGGTAAGCTTCTCGGCCACATTATATCTGAGAAGGGAATTAGGATAGACCCACAAAGAGTTGAGGGAATACTACAAATCACACACCCGAGGAACATCAAAGAGTTACAGTCCTTCATTGGGAAAATCAACTTCCTCAGGAGGTTTATTCCAAACTTAGTTGAACACCTTAGGAATATGACAAACATGTTAAAGAAAGGTGTAGGAGTTAAGTGGACTGTTGAAGCTAAAAAATCTTTTGAGTTAGTTAAATTTGCACTCACCCGGACTCCTATCCTTATCAGTCCTAATTTCTAAAAGGATTTCCTGATCTTTTCCTTTGCCTCCAAGCATACGGTAGCTGCAGTTCTGCTGCAGAAAAATACAGAGGGAATGGAGCAGCCCATTTCTTTCTTCAGCAAAGCTCTCAGAGATGCACCCTTGAAATACAACATAATGGAAAAACAAGCCTATTCTTTGGTTAAAGCCTTGAAAGACTTTAGGGTGTACATACTGCATTCCCACACCATAGCCTATGTGCCAAATATAGTGGTTAAAGACATCTTGTCCCAAGACCCAAATGGGAAGAGGGGAAAATGGATTGCTGTGATCTTAGAATATGACCTTGAGATAAAACCCACAAAACTGATCAAAGGTCAGGGCTTAGCTCAACTAATGGCTGAATCAAATCTGCAGGCCCTTGACATAAACATGATAGGTGCCTTGGATGAGCAGGAGGGATTGCCTAATCCCACTGTCGAGGAGAAGTTTCAGAACTCTCCATGGTATTCTGACATTCTCTATGTGCTCACAAACCTCAATGCCCCTCCTGAACTATCAAAGACCAAGGCCATATTTCTAAAGCTAAAAGCCAGAAGCTACTGCATAATGAATAACTGCTTATACTGGAAAAATACAAATGGCCTATTGCTTAATTTTTTTCCTGAAAAGGAAGAAGAGAGGATTAGAAAGGAGTTCCATGCAGGGGAGTGTGGAGGCCACCTGAATTGGAAAGCCACTGCAAACAAAATACTCAGAGCTAGCTACTATTGGCATACACTCTTCAATGACATCCATAAGATGATAATTGCTTGCCATAAATGCTAGATTTTTTAAGGCAAAAGAAAGCTCCTATCCCTACCTCTACAACCCATCACTGTTGAAGGTCCCTTTATGCAATGGGGCCTAGATTTCATAGGAGAAATACACCCTGCTTCTTTTGCACAACACAAGTGGATCTTAACAGCCACAGGCTACTTCACTAAGTGGATAGAGGCCATACCTACTAGGAATTCCACAGATTCAGTCGTCATTAGGTTCCTAGAAGGTCATATCCTCTCTCGGTTCGGCTGCCCAAGAAAAATAATCACTGATAATGTTGCTGCTTTTGGATCCAAGAAAATGGTTGATTTTTGTCACAGGTATCAAATAGCACTTGGTCATTCAACTGCCTATTACCCACAAGCATTAGGGGAATTTTTGAGGTCTAAAAAGGGCCTCCTAAGGAAATTATAAAATAATAGTGGAAAGAATCAAATAAGATTTGATGACATCATCAAATTTTAGAGGGAAAAATGAAAAAACTACTTTTTCAACTCATATTTTCAACTTATCTCCCAAATTGTTTACTCAAATTTCGAGCGGGAGTACTTGTTGGATGTGAAATTTAATTCCTCATCCAAGGAGTACCCATGTTGCATACTTTCGATGAACCTTGCTACATGAAAAATGAGAAATACATAAAAAAATGTGATTACAATCACGTTTTTCATGTTTCTTATTTTTCGTGTAGTAGAACCCATCGAAAGTATGCAACATGGGTACTCCTTGGATGAGGAATTAAATTTCGAATTCAACACGTACTCCCACTCGAAATTTGAGTAAAAATTTTGGGAGATAAGTTGAAAATACGAGTTGAAAAAGTAGTTTTATTATTTTATTATTTTTTAATATTTTTACCCTTTTATTTAAAAAATGGTAAAACATCCCCCATGGTTGACATCATCATCTTGAATCCTATTGGTTGTTATAAATTTTATTTTTGTTGTACATTTTTCTTAGGAGGCCCATTTTAGACCTCAAAATTCCCCTAATGGTAATGGGTTAGCGGAATCATCAAACAAGAGCCTGGTTACCATCATAAAAAAGCTAGTGGAAGAAAACAAGAAGTCCTGGCACAACAACTTGGTGCATGCTTTGTGGGCTGACAGGCTTACCATAAAGAAATCCATTGGCATGTCATCATATCATCTTGTATATGGAACAGAGGCAGTGTTTCCCACCAGCCTTGGAGTACCAGTGATCAAACTCGTCCAAGAAATTCAGGCAGAAGAAGACAACATGGTAAGAAGGATAAACCAAACAATTCATCTCTATCAAACAAGGGAAGAGGTCTATAACAGAGCTGTAAAAGTTCAGGAAAATATAAAGAAATTGTTTGACATAAGAACCAAAGCTTCTGACTTCAAAATTGGAGATAAAGTTCTGAAGTGGGACTCAAGGAGAGAGGACAAGGGAAAGCACGGCAAGTTTGACAGTTTGTGGCAAGGTCCATACATCATCCAGGCCACTGTGGGTCCAAATGCCTTTTTTCTACAAGAACCAGATGGTACAGAGCTGTTTGGGGGTCCTGTCAATGGAAGGATGCTCAAACACTACTTCTGCTGATTTCCAATTTCCAGTTTCCATTTCCATTGTAAATACCATTGCTATGTTATGTTTTCAAGAAAAAGATAAAATGTTCCAAAAACAGAGATAAAGGAGAGGTTCGACATGCTCGAAATATGAACCTCTGAGGTGCAAAGGGTTGGCTCTAATATGATCAAAACCTAAGCCAAAGAAGTAAAACAGTTGGTTCTAACATGCTCAAAATCTGAACCAGCAAATTAAGAGGAAGGATCAGCTCTAAAATGCCCAAAACCAGAGCTGAAATCAAGAAGAGGAAGTGACTCTAGCAAGCTCAAAACCCGAGTCACATTGAAAAGAAGGATGCCTCAAAGTTTTAAGTTTTCAAATCTTCAAGATTTTGTTTTCAGTTTTTTGCAAGTTTCTGTCCATGTGCAATAGTCTTTATGCCTTGGATCCACAACAAACTAGACTGTCTAATCCTAGTTTGACTGTTTTTAAATTTATGTTGTAGAATGTAGAGAAGAAATCTGCTGGACAGTCTAATCCCAGCAGATATTAGATTAGGTAGAGAAACATATGAGACCAACAGTTTAATCTGGTCTCATGGAGCAATAAGGGTAGAAATAGAATAGGTTTACTTTCTTGTTTGTAAAAAATAAGTGATGTAAAGGGTATGCTAGTCCAAATGCACCCCGAAAGAGAAAATGATAGGACTATAGTCTGGGTAGGTAGATTGTTTGGGAATGTTTCTGCTGATCTACCATGTTTGTGGCAGCTGAAAATCAAAGAAGGAAGATGGCTCAAAGATCAGGCATCTGGCCTACCTCAAAGATCTTTCTGGATTCTTGACTCCCTCAAGAGGAAGCCATCCCCATGTGGAGCCACTGTTAGCCCCCTATAAATTCCTTGACAAGAAAGCAAGGGGCTAAATTGTTTTCTAGCCTTCGAGGAATGAATTTCTCCTGAAAACACATCATCCTTGAAAGCCTCTCCATACCCTCTGCCTTTTGGTAAAATTCCACTGCCATTTCCAAGCCTCTCTGTTGTGAAAAGAGTGTCCAAAGGTTTTTCCCAATATGTCATCTTCACTTAGCCCCTGTTTCCCTCTTTTTATCCCTCCCCTTGTCCCTCTAAATTATCCCAAAATCCCCTTTAAATCCTACACACACCCCTCGTTTGATTTAATTCCCCCTTTTTCCTCTATCGTTACCCTTTCTTGTCCTTAAATTGCATTAAAAATGGGCCAAAACCATATTCTCCATATATGTGGGCTTAGCACCTTTCGGCCCTAACCCCCTCAACCTTTTTCTCCACGTGACCTGGGCACAAGAACCAAGCGCTAGCCCGAAGGGCGCTTATTGCAGATGGATATTGGGCGCAGTATTAACCGTCGATTTGTACAGATCGGATGATCTTCGCAGATTAGTTTCGCACCAATGGCCCAACCCGTTCACTGCTCCGATCGCATATCCACTGTCCGTTAAACCCGCAAATCAATGGTCATAATTTCACATGTCTGGTGGTCCCCATGCCAAAGCACTGTTTAAACCCGTCAGTTTCCATCGCACCGCCTTTCGGAGGGCAGGCGATATGTTTCATGTCGGAGCGATTCCACTCACTGCAGGACACGTGGCACCAAGCACTGTTTGAAAACTACCCCTATCACGCGTTAAAGTTCAACGTTTGATTCAGCGCGATATGCACGTACGTCGTCTGATCTAGAGCTACCCATCCAACAGCGATCGTGCCGCGAAGATGCGCAGGGGTTAGCCCAAGACAAATAGACCCATGGCCCACCATCTGTCACCCTCCGACGCGTTTTCCACCGTCGATCTCCTCCCGAGATCGGACGGCTAGAATTGAATCCGCGCCCTGCCATCAACTGGGTCCCGCCACGTCACCATTCCACGTGTTGTCCTCGCATTTTCATCAGCTCCCCTATATATTTCATTCAAAGGCCCAAGTGTCAAATTTTCGAATTCTGCCAACTTTCACCATGACCATCTTCCACTGTTACACTGCATTTTCTGCCATCACCCTGCACTGTTCCACCATTTCACTAGTCTGCACGGCCATCCTCATTTTCCCTGCCGCATCCATCCTTCCCATGCATAGTTTTCTTAACATGTTTGCATGTTTTGCAGGGTTGCGGGCAACAAAAAACGGCCATGATTCACGGTCACTATTACAGTGGCAAAGAACGCATAGAATTTCATGTGCAGAGATCGAAAATATGAAAAAGGCCTGGGAAAGTGTTATGACACGACTTTCATTAAAGGAACGGGGTTAAACTCTGTAAAATATTTCCAGAGCCATTAAAGCGTAGATTTCACAAACAGAGGCAATCATGGAGCGGAA
Organism: Pinus albicaulis; assembly: GCA_034641835.2. Taxonomy (NCBI): domain Eukaryota; kingdom Viridiplantae; phylum Streptophyta; class Pinopsida; order Pinales; family Pinaceae; genus Pinus; species Pinus albicaulis. The sequence continues at coordinate 877,009,674 of CM076572.1, forward strand.
AAGAGTATCAGTGAAAGATCAGAGAATGGCTTAGGGCGCAGAAAACAATATGTATCAGGGTGTCAAATCAGCAGAATGTTCCTACCTGTGAAAGGACGAAGTGTCCATACTGTTTCCATTCTATACCGTTTTCCTAAAGAGATTTCTACCTTGGCAACAATCCTAGGATGTTAGAAGCATTTGTTACTCAATATGGCAGACCTGAAACCTCGATCTGCATTTTTTTCAGTTCACCAGAGTACTGCAGTGGCGCTACAGCAAAATAAATCTAATTCATACCTGGAATTAATTGCAGCCTGAGGAAGACCACTCTTTCACCCAAAGAGTACCAGAGATAAATGCCTAGTATTTAAAACAAAATGAGGCCTCAGCCCTTTTCCTCTTCTGAGTTTTAATGCTACATTTAGTTTTCCATCTACCTCCTCAGCCTCTTTTCAGCTATAAAATTCATGAAGAGACTCATTGTAAAGGTTGTTGATCGGCTATCTGCGAATTGCAAGCTTTTTTCTCTTGAGACATGTTCTCTATGTAAAGTTGTAAGATAGGTTGAGGAAGATGTTTTCAAACTGAATATCAAGCTATTGGTAATGTTGTACTTGACTGGTGTTGCTCTTTAATATGACAAGCACATTTCTTTGGATCCTGATTTAAAGCAGCGGTGATGTTTTCTGTCTTTGTCTACGTTTTTCCTTTAGTTGATTACATTTCATTTCTTCTAGCATGCATCAGAAATCTGGCATAGGACTTACCCTTGTTAGGTACCCTATGTTTCGGCTCTCCCTACCTTCAATGTTTTTTGTTGTATGTGTTATATGAGGATTGATTTCAAGCTAATTTAACTAGTGTAGTGGATATGCTGCTAGCTGATGTATGAATTAATGAATATGTTCTTAGATGTTCTTGGCAGGTTTTAATTGAATGAATTGGGATACTGGGAGTTTAGAACTCTGTCTCTGTCTCACTAGGATCCTTTTCAATTAATTGAAACTTCCTAAGATCCCTTAAGCTGGAGGCCGAAGCATTGAGAGTTCAAAGTCTCTCTCTGATCTTAGGTTTTCATCTTTGTGTCCAAACCTTTAATGTTTCCTTGTCTGAAGAGTTAGCCTTTAGGTTTTAGATCACAGGTTGTCCAATGGCATGTCCTATCCCTGGATCTGATTTTTGAAGGTCACCTTGGAGGTTTCCTTGCTTTCACCTTCTCTCTTACCATTTCATGCCACACTATCATCTTTAAGATCCAATGCTTTAGATGACTAGCCCAACTGAAATCTTGCATATTGAATAGAAAGTAAACCCTTTCCTGACTCCATTTTCCAATGGTCTTGATTTTCTCTGAAATCATCCCTCCTTTTCTTCAAATCCTCTTTTCTCATTCTTGTCTTATATTGAAACCCTTCTTTCCTGATTCCCAACAACCAAACAAACAATCTAACAAACAAACCCCGAGCCTTATAACTAGCCTAACATATTAACTTTTGAGCTTCAAAGACATAAAACCCTTTCTTATATAGAAAGATCCCTCTCTAGACCCAGGAGGGCTAGATCATAGGGTGTGAAAGTGGTTCTGATGTTGTCTCATCTTTTGGTCTTGCCAATCTGGCAAAAACATGGGAACCCCAATAGTTCCTCACTCACTCCAAGGCTAGAGAGATTTCCTTTGCCTTCAGAAAAAAATTGGCGACTCCAATGGGGAGCTTTAGCCTCTTAGCCTTCCTTTCCTGGTTTCATATCTGATCAGTTTGATCGATCATCAATATTTAAGTTTCCTTAGGTCTCTAGAGGTTTCCGTAAGGTTTGACAGTTAATCCACTGTGTCGAGTCGGGTTTTGGTGTGAAATTATTTTTTATTTTTCCTTGTTTTGAGTGCTTAGCACATTTTATGTTCTCACAGTAGTGCTAGCATCACTATTTTATACCTTTCAACACCCTTCTGCTCACCGTAGAAGCACTGATCTTAGATCTAGGAAAATTTAGCATTTCCCCTTTCCTTTCTAGTGTGTCTTTACCCCTGAGGAACATCTGTCAAGTTTCAATGACCTCCTTCCTTTTTTATTATCTTGTGTGTGTCGTTGGTTTTTTTTCTTTCACTCTGTTTGTGAATTACAGTGAATTTTACTTGCTTTCTAGGTCTTCTAGGTCAATTACCCTTCACTGGTCACTTGTGCTTGTTGTAAAAGAATCGAGACGATATGCTTTATGATTCTATTCTAGTCAATTCAAACTCCTTTGTGCATTTCTTCTGGCTTTTTTTTGAAGTTTATTTCCATTGCACTCAGAAATCACCTTTTATATAATGTCAAGCATAAGATCACAATGTTTTTGATTTGCAAGTTTATGAGAATGTGTGTTCTTTAGTTATCGAATTCAAAAGAGTAAATTCAAAGTGATTTTCATATTGAAGTTTGGATTTGGTTTGTTCGCCTTGAAAAAGAGTGAAAATTATTTTCATTCGTGCATTTATTGAAGCGATCATGTTTTCCATTCGATAGAAATAAAAGTGAAAATAATTCTTTTGCATTTCTTTGTTCGTTTGGTTGATTTTTACTTTAGTTCATTGATTGAATTTTCATTTTGAGCTTTCAAAGTAAAAAAAAAAATGTTATTCATCTTAGTGGAAAGAGAAGCAATTTCATTTTTCAATAAGCTTGCATTTTAGGGAACAGTGAAAGTGAATTTGATCTTTAAAAGCAGTATTCTGGTAGTTTTGAACTAGTTGGGGAACATCATTGTTTGTTGCATTACTTCCACTCTTGTTTTCATTTCTTCCCTCATTAGTCTATAATTCATTGAAATGGAAATAATCTCTTTTAGAATTTAGCTGCATTATAAGGTTCAAGTGACATTGATATTGAGCCTTAAACTAAGAATTAACTGAAGATCAACTTTAAAAGTTATCCAATTAACATTAAGGAGCATTTGAAATTAACGAAAAAAATTATACATCTAGGCTAGATACATGTTTCGATGTCATTAAACGTAAGAGTTGTCACTAACAGTCTCTGTTACATTCTAGAGGTGAAACCCCATCCCACGTATGGAAGTATATAGGACTATTCTCCACATATAAAAAGTATAAGGGGACGCTCTCATCATACGGTTACAGATTAGATAGCACTACTACAGACTGGAATTTGACATACCGTCGAGTATATATGGGGAGACACCACTAGGTTGCAAGCCTACCATACGTAACCGATTCGGCTGCCTTATAGACGTGATACACTGAACACAACATTCGGGGAGATCGACTATAGTATGTTAAGTCCTTGGTGTTGGGGTTCCAGTGTTTTGGCCATATTGGCAAGACCAAAAGACTAGACAACATCAAAACTGCTTTGGGATCCCAGGATCTAGCCCTCTTGGATCCAGAGAGGGATCTCTCTATAAATACAAAGAATAATATATCTTTGAAGCTAAAAATGAGGTATTAGGCTAGGTATGAAGCACAAGGGGGGTTTTAAAATTATTTTGTTGGTTGGATTGGTTGGAGATCATTAACTGAGAAGGTTATGGGATGAAGGAGTAAAGCAGCAAGATGTTTCAGCAAAAGAAGATAGGTCAAGAAAGTGTCAATCCATTGGGCTATGGAGTCATGAAAGGGGATTAATTGCATAAAAACTAACCAAGTTTTTCATAGGGAAAGTCATCTATACTAAAGGATCTTCTAGATATATGGTGAGATGGAACATTAAGGAGTGAAGTGAAAGAAGGAAAATAACCCAAGTGCAGTCTAGAGATTAGATCAAATATCATTTAAATACAGACCTGCTTTGACATACTCAAAGGAAACTCTCAATGAATACAAAAAGAGGTAGCTTAAGATCAGGTCAGAGGTCATCTAACTCTAGTCCTGCTTTCAGCATACTCCAAAAGGAAAAAAAAGCTAAGATTTAACACAGAGCAAGGCCTAAGATCAGAGAAGGACCTTTAACCTTCAATGCTTTGACACTAGCTCAAGGGATCTTAGTAGGGCAAAACTATTGGAAGAGGACCCCAGTGGACAGGGCTAACTCTAAATCCCAGGTATCCCAGTTTTTCTAGCCTAAACCCAACCATAACATCTAAGAAACAACTCCAAATTCGAACAACAGTAAGCATGGGATAGACCAACATCTTTGAATAGTTAAATTACATGAATTTGCTCTTAGATTCACTATCAGCAGAAAACATCAAAGATAAAAAGAGAAGTGGGCATTAAGGTACCATGAAAGGGTATATCCTAAGACTATTTACTGATTCTTATCAGAAAGTGATGAACAGTGTGGTCAAAATGAAATAAGACAATTGCAGTAAGGAAAACATCACCCGTAATATAGACCAGGATCCTGTGAAATTTTCTTGTTAAATTGATGTGAAAAACCAGTCACATACTCTGAGCTCAATGGCTTTTACAATCCAAAATTTCTCCTCCCAACCTACTAAATTATAACTACTCAGCTACTTCTCCTCAATAATAGTTCTAACAACTAATAGAATCCCTATCAACCAACAACAACAACAACAACCTTTACAATATGTTCTTCAGGGGTTCTTATAGGAGAATAAATGACAGTAGTAGTAGATGTAAATTTAATTGATTTATTAAGACAGAGTGGAGGAAGTATTCGTGCCCACTCTGCTTAATGGCTCTGTGTTGACATATTGGTACTCTTTAGGCTGGTTTCAAAAGTCTTTGTCAAGTCGATATTAACCTTGGATGTGTTCTTTGAAGTCTTCTTTGATTGTAAGGTACTCTGTATTGCCTTCTAGAATAAGTAACTGGGATACGAAGTCCGCAGGTCTCCATACTTTAGTGAAATATCTTTAAGGGCTTGAGGAGGCATGGAGAACGCTGTCAAGAGGTGTCCTTTCTGAGAAAATAAGTTCTGTTATTATTGAAACACAGATATGGCTTTTTGTGCGCTTTAGGCCTTATTGGGCCTCTTAATTCTCTTCACGATCTTTGTTGTGTCTCTGTCCTTTAATCATGGGATTATATGCATTAAATATTCAATAAGGGGCCCAAATCCCTTAATTTTCTTCGCTGATGTTTCTCTGCTGCTGCTGTGGCAGTATCTCTATGCACTTAGTCACAGTGGTTGTGACCATAGAGACAAAGTGGATTTCTCACTTTGTAAACCCTGCACAATGCAATAAATCTGTTAAAGAAATCCAGGGGAGTGGTGGAAGATCACTGGGGAGTCCTGTGTAATTATGGCAGAAATGGTGGATGCAGGTGAAAACAGGTGAAAAACATTGCGGAATGGTGAAAATGGAGCTGATGAAAGTTTTGTGTAAAGAGGGTCGAAGACCATTGGATTAGATGGACAGATGAGATCAACGGTTAGGATTTACCGGGGAAATCCCTTTAGAAGGTTGGGCGAATAAAATAACCTTTAGTGTAAATCACAAAGGTTTAATGTTTTGGGCGAATACAAAGGGAAACGATGAAAATGAATGGAAGTCGGGTGCTTATGATGGTGCGACCCAGCGGGCGGAGGGCGATTAACTGTGGGTCGTTAGATCTTAGGAGGAGATCAACGGTAGAGATTAAAAGATGAACTTTTGGAAGGTCCGATGGAGGAATATGGATGAAGATGCGATGGAATTAGGGTCGTGGATCTGGATCAGATCAATGGTCGTGATCGAATCGAAGGATCGTAATCGAGGGAGATAGAGGGTGGCACATTTAAAAACTTTCGATTGGTGATGATGCGATTAGGCGCCAGCCATTGATCCGGAACAAGATCGACGGTGGAGATTAAATTGGCGGGGAGAAGGACGGGAGAAAATGAGCGGTAGCAGTGTAATCTAGACTGTCGGATCAGAATGGATGAACGGTTGAGATCAAATCGTATCAAAGAAAGGTAGGGGCTAAAACTCTGATGGTTGAAGTTGCGATTAAATCCTGACTATTGGAGAGGTGGGGAATCAATGGTTGTGATTGGATTGGAGATCGCCAATTGGGGAAAACAGAGGGTGGTGCTTAATGATTTTTCGATGCGCAATTTTCGATTACGCACCAGCAGTCAGATCTGGAAACAGATCGATAGCCCACGGTTAATCGGAGGGTAATGTAGAGTGGGGACGGGTGCACAGCGGAATTAGCACTGGCCGTTAGATCTTAAGAGATCAACGGCTCTAAACAAAGCGGAGGCCAATAGACCAAACTTCATCGCATCGAAAATTTTCAATTTTAACAAAGGAAATGTGCATACCGAAAGCTCCATTGCGATAAGCGCCTGGGGCCTTAGCGCTTGGTTTCGGTGCTCGGTTATATGGTGGGGAAGTGGTTAGGGCTTAGCTGAAAGGGGCTTAGGCCTATTATGAAACATAAGTGTTTTTAAGCCAAAAAGAGGATTTTTAAGGCCTTAAGGGGTTTCGATGGAGGGGAAAAAGGGAATTTTAAACCAAACAAAGGGTATTATGAGGTTTAACAAGGGTTTTATGATGAAATGAGATTTGATGAAGGGATTTTTAGAGGAACTTTGAAAAGGGAAAAAAGGGGTAAAAGGTAATGCAAATAGAGGCTTAGTGGGGACGGAATAAGGGGAAATGGAGGTCTTCTGAGCATTTTCTTCCACAAACAAAGAGTATTTTTCATGGAAACAATAGTGAAGATGTTTCAAAGGGCAAAGAATCCAGGAGGCTTCAAGAATGATATGTTTTTAGAGGAAATGTATTTCTTGAAGGCTCAAAAGTATTTTAGCCACCTGTTTGCTTGTCAAAAATTTCATAGGTGGCTAACAGTGGCTCCACATGGGGATGGCATCTTCTTGAAGGTGTCAAGAATTCAGAAAATGATCTTTGGAGTAGGCCAGATGCCTGGTATTTGACACATCTTTTCTTTCCTTGGATCAGCTGCCACAATCATGAAGACATCATATCAGCAGTAATACTCTCCCAATAAACTACCTACCCACACTATTGTCCTAGCATTTTTTCTTCAGGGTGCATTTGGACTTGCAGACCCTTTACAATATCAATTTTTTACAAACAGGAAAATAAACCTAGTCTACTACTACCCTTATTGCTCCATGAGACCATATTAAACAGTTGGCCTCATAACTTCTCTACCTACTCTAATATCTGCTAGGATTAAACTGTCTAGAAGATTTTTCTCTACATTCTAAAACATAAATTGAAAAGAAGTCAAACCAGGATTAGACTGTCTAGTTTGCTGTGGGTCCATAACATAAAGACAGGCAGCATATGGATAGAACTTTGCAGAAATTTAAAACAACTAACTAAATGCTCACAGACTGAGCTTTATTGAGATTTTCCTATCTACCCTACTCTAACTAGAATATTTACAAGTCTAGCTTATAAAAACTTTCTTCCAATACATCCAGTCCATCAGATGATCCCATGACTGGTCTTTTCTGCTCAATTCTTTGGGCATGCTAGATAGGCAGGGCCACTCCCATTCTCTTTTTTTTGTAACATCAACTTTTAAAATATTTCTTATTATCTGCAACAAGTTGCTCATGATGACCTTTGATCCTTCTTCAAATATTAGCAGGAAATGAACATAAGGATCTTGAAATGATACCTGGTTATGAGTATTTGACAAGTGGTTTTCAACCAGGACTACTTCCTCTTCCACTAGATCAAGAAAAAGATTCCTTTGAGAAAGGAATTTTTCCTCATTTTCATCACTTTATGAACTGGAGGACTCATCATATACTGCAGCTTTGTCCTCTTGTAGCTCTGATATCTTCTAATCTGGTGGGCTGAGCTCTGTGAAAAGATCTATGTATTATTGAGTAGGGGTACGTTCTTTCGCTTCCTCTTTTTCAAGAGAAGCCTCCTTGTTTTCAATCTGCTCAAAAAATTCTTCTTTATTTTCCTCTTCTCCCTGTGAGATGAAAGGTTGTTGATCTCCAGTCACATGGAAAATATTACTGATGATCTGAGGTGTGACATAGTGAAAATTCAGTGAATCTTCATCTATTACTAGGCTTTCATAACTTTCCCCATCAGTATCATAAATATCCTGACTTGGTTCATTACTATCTTGAAGCTAATGGAACTAATTTTCCTCCCACAAATATGCTAATGATGGCTCTGCAAAATCATCTTCTGTTTGGAAAACATCATCATCAGATACATCGAAACTAGGAAAATCATTGAAGTAAGTAATTTTACCAATCAAACACATTGGATTATCAGCTGGCTGTTACACTGAAAATTGTCATCCTGAAATTCTGCTATGTGTATGAGCTCATTATTACTCATACTTCTCCCTTTGCAAGTCTAACATATCAGTTCTTCATGTCAAGCCTTGAAAATCAGAGAAAAGTTCCTAAAAATCTCCTTAACTTTGGTGTCACACTTTCTCTCTATCTTTCCTGTGGTCCCGCACCTAATGTTCAGTTCTCTTGCGTACCTGAATGCACTTTATCTGTGTTAAAGGTGCGGACCCCTGTAAGATAAAAAAGGCGCAAGTAAATTCCAAAAAGCTCAATAAAAGTAAATTCTACAAGCCTCTAGAAAGAATCTTGCGGTGGCAGAACCGCTCTTATGAGGTGCATGTATCCCTTACCTTATGGAGCTAACCCCTTGATGTGAGGAGCTTATCCCTTTGAAGGAGGATTCTATCCCTTCATAGTTGGAACAAAAAACCTCCTCTTTTCCACTATAAAAAGAGGCATTGGGTAGCCTCAAGGGGAGTTCAAGCTTTAGAATATTTGAGGTTAAGTGCTGTTAAGATTCAGACTCAGTTAACTAAGAATTTTGTGAGGAGAGATTACATACCTCTATTTGTCTTGGTTGGAGGAGTGCAGAGCTTATCAAAGTAGAGGAGACTCCTGCTTCGGACCCCGGGAAGGCCTGTGCAACATCAAGGCTCAGGTTGTAAGGTTTTCCTTCTTTTGAAATTAATACAAATATACTCATTTTTCTCAATAAGCTTTCAGTTAATGGCTTATTTCATAGATTCCTTGATCACTATGATAAGCATGGTTTATGATGATTTCTATACAGGTGCTATGTAATATTTCTCTTTTTTGTGACTGCAAGTTTACGAGGAAAGCTCCTTCAAGTGCACGAGGGACAAAAACGACTTCAAACAAGCGTTCGACAGACAGTAAGTCTTTTACACCTCTATAGAGCTTTTCGTAGATCATATATGCTTAGATAAAGATTAGTTTATTTGGATGTTTGTTGCTAGATACTTTTAGTACTAGGGAGATCGGTCTTGTCCGCAAGACGGATTAATCCACACAACAAATTGGCGACTCTGCTGGGGAAAGAACTTGTTGTTTTTGTTTCTCTTTCTATTTTGATTTGAGGAAACGTTTTTCCTGGTTTTTGATTGATAGATATCTGCCTGGGTAGCTTAGGTTTTCTCTATTTTTGAAAATTTTGAAATCTTTTATGTTTTTCTCTAATTTTTCCTAGGACCGCACTTTTCCTTCTTTTCACAGTGCGGGAAGTTTCGCATTTTTCCTTGAGTAAACAGTGCGGTACCGCACCTGTTACTTCTGGAAGCCTGCGGACCCTGTTAAAATTTTGAAAAAATATAGATTTATTTCTTCAGTTTATCTTTATTTTGATTTAGAGTTTTTCGTTTCTGCCCAGGTTGATGATTGTTTCTGTCAAAAGCCTTTTGTAAACGAATCTCAGCAGTATTGGTGTTTTGATGATTTTCTAGAAGTTTTGTGTTTTGGATTGTTTTTCACTTGGTCTTTGTAGTGATTCGAAGCATTGAATGTTTGAAGTACCTCAGATTACATTGGTCTTTTTGTCTTTTTGCTGAATCTGACTTGATTGTGAAATCATCCTTTATTGAGAAATAGAGCTACCTATTTCTTTGCAAATCTTCGAAAAGAAACTTTGTTATAGGTTTTTGAATTTCATTTTTTATAAAAACATATTTGAGTGTTTTTGATCTGTTTTTTATTTTGAACGAATAGATCCTTAGTTTTTCTGAATAACTAAGTAAAACATTCTTCAAAAAAATTTTAAAGCTTTTATTCGATTAGATTGTTAAAGTTTGTAGATCTCAGAATTAGTTTTGTAGTTTTGAGTGCTTTTAAAATTTGTAGATTTCTTTTGAAGGAAACTTGTTTTGTAGCTTCAAGTTTTTGAAAGTGAAAGGATTTTCTTATGAGCTTTGATAATTTGTCTCATTTTGAGTTATTTTTGGAAAGACAAAAATATTTTCTTTCAATTATTCTTTATGTTCAAAGAAGGAATTGTTTATTAAAAGAATTGCATTCTTCAACTCTTTCTTAACTAGAATTTCATTGAAAGAAAACGATCTGATTATCATTTTTAGGTGAATTTTTAGTTTTTTTGGAAGTCGAGTCTTCACACCATCAGAGTTTCATTTCTGCACCCATTGACTTAAGAAACAACTCATAAAAGTAACGCTTAATTAAAATTCATCTAGCAATCTTTTTATTTTTTAGGGCTCTTATCACCAACATAGCTTAGGCTAGTATCTTGGAGTAGGGAGTAATTAACTCTCCAAGATAGTAAAAACAAACAAGTAGACAAATCTTGTGGTAGGAAATAAATCCAATTTTAATTTTTATAATTTGGGAAGCTTCTCTTAAAGAAGTCAATCACGAGGTCATGTCTGAACCTTTGAGACAATCAGTTCTGTTTCATTGGGGAAGATAGAGGATTTTGCGCGCATTACAAACGGTAAACCTCAGATTAACCATTGTCGAGGAGCCTTGGGGTCACTTGTCGGTAAACCTCAGATTAACCATGTCGAGTAACCTTCAAGGGGATTGAGCTTTGTTACTCTGCCCTTGCGTGTGGGATCAGATCGTAGACTATTCCCCCAATTATATTTGTTACTGTTGGTAACCTTAGTGTCCACAAACTTAAGATTATTTCCTAAGGTGACAGTGAAGGAAAGATCTCACTGTACCTAGACCAGACGTCGACTAGACTCACTTGGACTCTCTGGGGGGTTCTCTTCACACGAGATGGTTTTGTGAGAAAACTTGTGCCGGTCTGTTTCATTAAGCAGGTTGTCAGGGTAACTGTTCCAACCGCCCTTTTTGTATTAAATTTCTACTAAGTTGGATTTCATCACCAACTAGTGTTTTTAGTATGGGAAGTTACTGTTTGTGTGTGGTTTGAACTCTTAGATTTTTAAGCGTGTGATTCAGCTGTTTGTTTCTTGAGAGAATTTAGGTGTTTTCATTGAAATTTTCTTTGTTTGCGTGTGATTAGTTAATATTTAATCGTGGCGGAATTGCTGAGACAATCCCAGAGACTACAAGGGAAACCCCCTGAATATACACCAAGTCATCTTGAAGGGCTTCGTGCTCTGGTATCATCTAGTAGAAGTAGAATTAAATCAACAGAAGTTGGAACTTTATCTATAGTTGTTCATCTTGATTATCAAACACCCATAACAGAACACATTCAAGAACCGATTTCAGTTTTTGAAGTTACTGGTAGTATTTCTCCTTCCAGTGAACTAGCTGACGAAACTGAAATCTCTGAACCTAAAACTGAACCTTCTGTTTTGGAAACATCCTCAGGATTTATTACACCAACTTCTAGCGATCGTGGTTCACCTAGGGTAAGAGATATTGTCACTGACGATCTTCCATCTGGACTAATTTCTACTGAAGAACTTACTAATGCAGATGAAGAGTTATCTCTTCCCAAATCCCCTCAGTCTTTAAATCTTAGGGAACGTGAATCTATTTTCTACAGCCCTATTCGAACTAGTGCTTGGTATCTATCCTTAACAAATTTTTTAGAGAATCTGGGTCTTGCTTTTTCTCCACCTCGAATTCCATTTCATCCAACACCTAGAGGTTACTATCCATCATCCATTATGGAAGGAGAGTCATCCATTTTTTCCCAGACACCGGAAGCATTTTTACACGGTGGTCCTTCTGTTCCTTCGAGATATCAGGCTCTGTCTGGTACTTTCTCAGGAGCAGCTCCTCAACCAATTGAACAAGTGTTATCATCTGGTTTAAGTGGAATTAAAACTGAAACGTCGAACGTAGAGCAAATCTTTATGATGTCTGGTAATATTCTGAATCCTCAACCTCAAGGCAGTCAGTTACTGCCTGGAGGGAAATCTCAGGGTAGTCATTTACTACCTTGGGGGGCAACCTTCAGGAAGTTAGTTACCACCTGGGGGGCAACCTCAAGGTAGCTTTTTCCCAGGACAAAATTGGGAATCATATTATTTTGGGGGACAACCCCAAGGACAGTACACGCCTCAAGGTTATCAACCTCAAGGATAGTACATAACCCAAGGTCAACCCCAAGCTCAATATGCTCCTCAGGGTCCTTATCAACCCTAGCTTCAGTACACGCCTCAGGGTTATCAACCTCAAGGTCAGTACCCAATTCAAGGTTTCCAACAGCCTTCTGGTTAGTCATCTATACAAGGAGCCAGAAATTTACCACTTACTTATCAACCCTATGTTCAACCAGGTTATGGTCCTTACGTTCAACCTTCTGTGGGACAATACCCCGGAATGAATATGGTGTGGGATTCATCCCAATATCAACAGCCTATGCAGCCTAATGTGCAGTTACCTTTTCAACCTGGACAACCTTTGGTTTCTGGTCCAACCGAGCAACCTGTCCAGCCTACTATTCAAACTCCTGCACCTAGTTCTGTTCAGCAGTCTGCGCCTAGTACACCTCAGACTCCGCCTCAAACTGCTGCAACTGCTGCAATGTCTGTTCAATCTACAACACCTGTTTCTAGAGTATCTGTAGCCCCCAGTTCGTCTATCCCTGCATCCATGCAAATCCCTCAAGTCTCTGTACCCCAGTCAGGACCTTCAGTTTAGACTTCGGTTCAGATGCCTGCAGGACAAGCCGGTACAAGTACGGTGGTCATAATTTAACCGCAATTCACGTATCAACCGTACCAGGGACAAACTCAATTAGGTCTCGTTTCACAAAATCCAAATTATCAGTATCAACCGTACCCTGGCTACACTTATCAGCAGCCTCAACAACCCCAGTTTGGTCTGGTTAATCTTGTTTACCCAGGAGGTTACACAATTCCTAATGCAACTCCGATTCCCAGTTATCCTGGGTATCCTCCTGCTGGAACTGCTTTGGCTACTCAAGGTTTTCGTGACCCTAACCGTCAGTTACCATTTATTGAAACTTTGGATTTACCTGATTTGACGCGCCTTACGAATGATCCGATTTTCTATTATCCGTATTGGCCGCCAATGCCACATAAGTTGCCCAGTGATATACCAAAATTCGAAGGTAAGTCAGGAGATGATCCATCAAATCACGTAATGACTTATCACCTCTGGGGTGCATCTAATTCAATTATTGATGATTCGATTTGCTTACGTCTTTTCCAAATAACTCTTATTGGTCTTGTAGCCAAATGGTACATCGAGTTACCACGAGGCTCGTTTAATAATTTTAGTCAGTTAGCAACTGCCTTCTTGACTCATTTTTAGTTTCTTGTCAGATACGACAATGGCACAGAACTATTAACTTCACTAAAAAAATCCACGTCCACGTATATTTCTGATCATATTCATGAATGGCGACGTAGAAGGCATTTGGTGAAATTTTACATTCCGGATCAAATTTTGGCGGAATGGTTTGTTAAATCATTGTTACCCAAAATCACTGAAGATGTAGCTAAAGATGGTGTTGCTACTGAAGAGCAAGTAATTGCTCAAGCTCAGTACCTTGACCTCATTTACACGCAGTCAGGTACTTTACATGAAAAAATCCTCGACCTTCCAAAGCAAGGTCAAATAGCTGCTGCTCCTTCAGGGTCTCATGCCGCTGATGGTATGATTGGTACAGTCAATACTAAAAGTAAGAAGAAATCTTCAAAGAATTCTTCTCCTATTATAACTTTACCAGATTCCCCAAAAGGAGAATCTTCCCCTGAAATTTCTACCGATATTCATGTCGTAGAGACATCTACGGCCAAATCTAAATCCGGTGGTAAAAAGAAAGGGAAGAATAAAAACAAAAAGAATTCAAAAGAGAAAAATGATAAAAATATAACCAATGACAAAAAACGCAAACCTCACTATCCTTGTTACATTTGTGACGAGGATCATTTTACTAAGGAATGCCCACATCGAGCAAAGGTTGCAAAATTCGTTAAAGGTTCACAACAACCTATTGTCTTGAAGGATCCTTTTCCAACTCAAGATAGTAAAATGGTTGGTTCTACCTTGAACACCTCAGAAGAACCTATTCTAATGATGTCTCATGTACAGATTGCGACGCGATCACAAGATTATGGTACTAAGAATCCTATTGATGGTAAAGAAGCAGAATCTTCTAGTTCAAATACATCAACTACACCTCCTCCTGTTTCTGGTCCACTACAGATTGAGAAACAAAATCTAGACTTCATAATCAAACCGCCTGCTAAAGGTGTTCTTCGTAAATCAGCTTTCAATCCACATGCGAGAGCTACTCAGAATTACAACATTGTTGAATACTTAGTTATTTCCCCTTCAGCAATTTCGTCTTTGGAAGTGTTGCAATCATGCCCAGCACAACGTAAATTGCTTTTGTTTGCCATAGGAGCTGTAGATATTCAGGATTCCAACCTTATAATATTCGATTTAGAGAATAGTATGCCTCATCTACCTCACCAAATGGCTTTCCAAATTCTAGTGTTAGTAAAAAACAGATCGATCTTACGGACTGTGATTGATGAGGGAGCTTCAACATGTATTATGTAGATCCAGTTTTGGAAATCGCTTGGTTCTCCTACACTCAATCAGTCTCTGACAATTCTTAAGGCTTTTGATGGTCGAGGTTTTCACCCTTTTGGTATTTTGCAGGATTTACCCATAGGGGTCAAAGGTAAAATTGTAAATCTAGATGTGGAAGTGGTTGATGCCCCTCTAGATTACAACCTTCTTCTGGGTCGCAGTTGGTCTAATTCTATGACTGTTGTTGTTTCTTCGGTCTTTCGACTCATAAAATTTCCATATCAAGGAAGGATCGTTACAATAGATCAGTTAACTTATTTTTCTTCCGACCCACCCTCTACAGAAATAATCCAACACGTTGGTAAAATGGCTATCCCTTATAAGGATGTTGGAGTAGGTTTGATTAAATATTCTGGTTTACTAGGAACTTTTTCCTTTCCTCCTCCTAACGTATCGCCTTCTGTTGCAACTATTCACATGATTTCTTCAGACACTGTTATGTTTGATGATCCTTGGATCGTACCTTCCAACTCCGAGTTAGATTCAATTGATGGCATGATGCCTTTGAGTCCATTTGAAATTGCATACCAGGCTGTACAGTCACTTTCCGACCCCTTTTCAACCAAAATTGATCCAATGAATGGGATCCATCAGGAATCACTTTCTATATCCAGTTTAGCCACAATGACATTTCCTGATCTTGTTCATACTGATGAGCATATTTGTGAATTTTTGTCCATTGATGATTTACCATGGGAAGATCTACATCACCGATCTTCGTTTTTACCTGAACTAGATCATTTTGAAGATGATTTCGCTTCAATTTTTACTATTGAATATGTCAAAGAACCCCAGAATCCATTGCGAAATCCTGATTCTGAGTTAAATTTGGAAAATATCTCTTGAACAATTCCAATTGACATTTCAGTAAAACCAGGAATAATTGAAAACATTCATATAGGTGCTTGTTGTACAGAAGATGAAATTCAAACTTATAAAGCCCTATTTCAAGAATTCTGTGATGTGTTTTCCTGGTCCTATGAAGAAATGCCAGAAATTTATTCATTAATTGTTGTACATGAAATCAAGACTTACCCAGATGCCAAACATGTTCGTCAACGTTTACGTCAAATACATCCTAGAAAAGCTGCTACTATCAAAGCCGAAGTTGAAAAACTACTTCGCGCAGGTTTTATTTATCCAATTCCTTTAACGGAGTGGGTATCGAATATTGTTCCTGTTACTAAAAAACAAGGAATGATACAAGTGTGTATCGATTATAGGGATATTAATCGAGCTTGCCCCAAAGACAATTATCCAAGCCCCTATATCGATCAAATAATCGATGATTGTGCTGGCAGTGAAATGTTTTCCTTTATGGATGGTTTTTCCGGTTACAATCAAATAAACATACTCCCTGCTGATCAGCCAAAAACAACTTTTATTTGTCCATGGGGGACATTTTCTTATTGCAAGCTACCTTTTGGATTGAAGAATGCTGGAGAAAATTTTCAAAGGGCTATTTCTTACGCATTTCATGACATTAAACACATTGTGCAGCCTTATCTCGATGATTTACATGTTCATTCATCGCGTAGGGCCGACCATCTCACTCATTTACGAGCTATCTTTATGAGATGTTGGCATTATCGAATTAGGATGAATCCACACAAATGTGTTTTTTCTGTAGAATCGGGTCGCTTACTAGGATTTGTTGTTTCGAAAGCAGGCATTTGCGTCGATCCGTCGAAGGTCGAAGCTATTGTTAAATTACCTCCTCCTTCAACTTTACGCCAACTCCAAAGTTTGCAGGGGAAAGAAAACTTTTTACGTCAATTCATTCCTAACTATGTCGAGCTTACAAAGGGTTTTACCTGGTTGCTAAAACAGAACATTCCATTCTTTTGGGATGAGATCGTTGATCGATCTTTTGATGCACTTAAACACGCATTGACCCATGCACCGTTATTGCATCCTCCCAACTACAACCAGGATTACGTTTTGTACCTCGTTGCTTCTCATTCCACTATTTGGATGGTTTTAGTTCAGGAAGACGAATCTAACACTGAACATGTGATTTACTATCTTAGTTGGAATCTGCATCCGACTGAGATCAAATACACACATGTGGAGAAATTGGCCTTGGCAGCTGTTCAAGGTGTCCAAAGATTTAGACACTACATCTTGTTACGCAAAACCACAGTAATTTCTGATTGCAACCCTATGATGTACATTTTGACCAAAAAATTGCTAGGGGGCAAGTATTCCAAATGGATAGTCATCCTGCAGGAATTTGACTTGGAATTTGAGAAATCCAAGGCAAAGAAATCTTTGGTTTTCGCGGAATTTATGTGTGATTTCCCCTCTACTGATACGGAAAATGTGGCAGAGGAGCCCATTTCAGACGAATCTCTGTTTCTTATCAGTACTCTCAATCCATGGTATGGAGATATTATTGTTTATCTCCAAACCTAATCTTTGTGGCCTGAAATATCACGATCTCAGCGACGGAAAATACGCTTCCAATCCCAACAGTACAATATTATTGGTGATACACTCTATCGTCGTGGAGCGGATTCTATTTTCCGACGCTGTCTTATTCATGAAGAAGCTAAAAAGGTTTTAAATCACTGCCATTCTGGAGCATGTGGCGGTCATATGTCTGGGTATGCCACAACCCAAAAGATATTGCGCGCTGGTTATTTCTGGCCGTCATTATTCAAAGATTGTATTTATGCAGTCCGGAAATGCCACAATTGTAAACTTTTTGATCGTAAGATGCGTGCGCCACCCACTCCTCTTCACCCCATAATTGCTGTTGGTCCTTTCGCGAAATGGGGTATCGAATTTATTACATGTAACCCTCACTCGGCCGGGGGGCATGCGTATATTATCTTAGCAGTAGATTATTTTACTAAGTGGGCCGAGGCGATGCCTACATTTTCAGCTGATGGCAAGAATGCTGCAACTTTCGTATTTAATCACATAATTGCTAGGTTCGGTGTTCCTCAATCCATTATTACAGATCATGGAAGTCATTTTCAGAATGTCATGATGACTGAACTGACAGATCAACTTGGCCTGCGCCACGATAGTTCCACTCCATATTATCCGCAAGCCAATGGTCTGGTTGAAGCCATAAATAAATTTTTAGTCACCATGATTAGACGAATTATTGGTATTCACAAAATGAATTGGCATTCCATGTTATTTTCAGTACTTTGGGCATATCGAACCTCAGTAAAAACATCAACTGGTTTCACTCCCTTTCAACTCGTTTACGTTTTGGAAGCTGTGTTTTCGATTGAATGTGAAATTACGTCACTGAAATTAGCCATAGAATTACTCCCAGCTACGTCTGAAGAGGAGAAACGTTTTTTATACTTGGCTCAGCTGGATGAGAATCGATGAAATGCTATAATATCAAACGAGGCTCATGTTAAACGAATAAAAGCTCAGTATGATAGAAGTGTTACCCCTCGAAATTTTTCAGAACGAGACCTAGTCTTAGTTTATGATCAAGCCAACGATAAGCTAGGAGCTGGGAAATTCATGCCCATGTGGCATGGCCCTTTCATTGTTAAGTGAAAGCTAGCAAAAGGGGCCTATGAGCCGATAGATTTTGACGATGGCCCTTTAGATAAACCCAGAAATGGACTTTATCTGAAGAAATATTATGCTTGGTGTGGATATTTTTTTATTAGATTAGATTTCTTTACTGCTGGTGTGTCTTAGATTAGAAAAGCGTGCCTAGTTTAGAAGTGTGTTTTTTATCACTATTCCTGCTTATCTGAGTTTTACTCCTGATATTATAGATGTCGACGTCTCTTCAAACCTACATTGATTTTGCTGATGGTGCTTGTCGTAGTACACAGAACATTTCTTCCGAAGCTTGGGTTATCTATTAACCCTCTGACGAGTTAGTATCCATGCATGGGGTAAGCCTTGGTCAAACAATGAATAACATTGCAGAGTATAGCACAGTGATTGAGTTATTATCTGAATCCATATCATTTGGAATTCGGAGTTTGATTGTTAGGTTGGATTCTGAACTTGTTTTATTACAGCTTAACAGGGTTTATGCCATTAGAAATACAGTGTTATTACGGTTATTTTTAAGAGTTCGTCTCTTGGAACGTGAATTTGATTACATTGAATATCAACATATTCCAAGACATTTAAATACATTAGTAGACACAGTTGCTTCTAGTATGATAAATCGACATTTGCAATGATCAAAACAGTAAAACAAACAACATTCATAACATGTACACAGATAGCCAGTAAATAGTGATATATCATAGTATAGAAGTATTTTTCAAAAAATATACATCGTCTTCGATCATAGGTTGGAAACACCTTATGATCGGCAAAATGATAACACAAAAAGTCAAAAAATATGAGTCTACAACACGATCATCCCATCACTGATAGTGATCATGATAAGAAACCACTGCCTGGGCCACCCTACATAGGAACCTTCTAAGAGGTCCTGGAACACCAATCACGTATCTCTGCAATCTGAGTGGGATCTCATCTATGTCTGTCTCTGGAATATCGAGAGTCAGACGCTCTAGGTGATGCTCTAAATCAGACAGGATTTCTGCTGATTGGCTAGCTGGGGCTGGTGCGGCTGCAACTAGTTGTCTTCTGTCATAAGGCTGGAGATGGGCTAGCCGCCATGGGCCCACATCTGCATTTAAAAAATTTTGGTTATTAATTTTCAGGACGATCAAAATACAAAAAAAATAGAACTTAGAATTTGTTGAAAATGATTTTACCTGTTTCATCCCACTGTTCCCCTGCTGGGAGAGTCATCTCTCGGTCGCCACAGAAATCTATCCCAGTATATGGAAAGTCCTCTATGACAAAAATTTGGCAGTCTATCCAACGAAAATATGAAGGAGGAAATTGAACAATCTTAGCACCCTCAATACCGTGACGGGCCATCAATGCAACCCAATGAACCATCCTAGGTTCTCGAGGTTGACCGGCATCGACATGAATACTCTGCGGAGCTAACATGGGGATCCCCTCTAGAGAAAAAGTGACCACGATGGATCCATATACAAAGTTATTTAGTTTGCCATTTTTCGCTCTAGTTAGCTGGCCTTTTACATTGGCCAACACAGCTTCGCACCAGTTGAAAATGGTGCCTCGAAAACAGTCCACAGCAATGCGCATCTAGGAACCGGTAGCTACATGAAGTGCTGCACTCCCACACAGTCTGGTAACAGTAAACGCAATAACTTTCATCTTGGGACGGATGATAGTTTTTATATCAATCCATTTCTCCCTGGGGTCTGCCTCGTCATTACAGAATTCTTGTCGAAGACTAGCGACAGTTTGGCCACCTGGCCTAGTCCCAAACAAGGAAAGTTGTTCGCCCCTCTTGGACAAACCAGTCAGAAAATAAATATCCTCCAGCTCAATTTCGAGCCGGTGGCCGCCAATAATGAAACACTGGTCCTGCACGTTCCACTTGTTTACCAGCCATGTCAGGAGGTCTACCTGTGCCCTCATGCCCTGGATGGCCCATAATTTATATAAACCGCATGCTCTTAATGCCTACATTGTGAGAAAATGGAGCATTATGGCGTCATCCATATCCTCATGCTCACGTTCTCTCCAAATAAACATCTTGTTAATCCTACAATGCATAAAAATATATGTTAGAGCAATATAATTTGAAAATTTTTGGGCGCAAAATGAGAAATTTTATTTTGAAATTTAAAAATGCGGGGACTGCACTTTCCCTTTGTACACAGTGCGTAGGAAAGAACGCGCTCTGTGGGAAAAGTGTGAACCCACGACTTTTTCTACATAGGAAAAAGTCGGGGTCCGCAGGGCCCATGTGTGGCACCTGCGGACCTCCGCGGGCGATTTCTTAAACTATATTTCTCCCTTAAAATAAAATATAAAGCCTAAAAATGAATTGTAAACTAATGAAATGCAATATTAAGAGGTCGTGGATTACCTGGGACTGACGGTTCTCGATTTCGTCGGAAAGATTTTCCAGAATCTTCACAGGAAATTTTTTACCTAAAAGCTTCTTCTTTTCACTCTGAACTTGAACGATAAAAATGAAATTGAAAAAGTCCTTTTTATAAGTTTTTTCGAATAGATCAATTTTTAATTTGTTTATTTTTCACTTTAAAAAGGGTATTTTTGAAAACATTTTTTACTTATCTTAAACAGATATGTGTAATGTTTCAAGTTTTCGTGCAGAAATTGGATTTTTCAGGATAATTAATCATTTTTCAACAAAGAGCATTCTTTTATCACTTTTTCAGACTCTTTCAAAAATTTTACAAAAAATCAAAACATTGGAGTTCTATTTTAAGCCCTTTTCAGACTCTCTAAACATGAAAATATTGTTGAGCACTTGATTATTTGAACTCGTTAAAGTAAATGAATAATCGTCCCTTCAGTATAAGTTTACCCCTTTTACGAACTGAAATGGACTATTTACGAAAAAGTATACGTTGACTAATTACATTCAATAGAGTTCTCTCCCACAATTATTTTATCCTTTTTCGGGCTCGAGAGACTAAATTTACGAAAAATTACACCCATGGAGTTTTCTTAAGTTTTTCTTCTAACTCCCTAAAATTGAAAAACACTGAGTTTCTCCTATACTAGACTCGTTCAAATTTAATAGTAAAGGACCTGTTCAATTCTAAATAGGAACGAACCACTCCTTCTTAGGGTTCGAATCTTAAACTAAGTTGGACTCATCCAAAGGATGAGCTTATAAACAAGCAAATTTTATCCTCCTCAAGCTTGTCAAAAATAAAGAGGTACTTGCCAGAAATGGTGGGGGAAAAGAGAGAAAAATGGATTTGTTTGTTGTATTTTGATTTTTCGAAAATCTACTTAACCACTCTTGAACACGACACTTTCATTCACCTGGGTTGGGAAATCCTTTGCCTAACAGTTAATCAAGCCTCATTGAAAGTCTTCATCCGGTTTCTGGGTATTAGCTTTGGGTCAATTGTCACCAAGCCATCTACAGTGTTGTTATGTGTTCAAGAGGACAATTCAAATAAACCATTCATCTGCAAAATATCTGTCATCCATTTTTGACCATCCCTGAGTCAGTCCTTGCCAATATATTTTCAAAACTTGATCTATGATTTCGTGTTGTGGGCTTGCCTACGACGGATCACTTTCTATCGACGATAGCTCATTATCTAGGAAGTTGATCAAGAAATCGTCAGTACCTTGAAATCTGCATGCCTCAATGGCAGCTTTCTTGCCTTCGACGACAAGTTGCATCATTGACCTTCGATCGAATGATTCCGTGACATGTTCGACTTCAGCTCATTCATTCACATTTCATGGATTGTACTGAGTACTTTGAGAACCATTGACATTACTGGTGGTTACTCTCACACTTGTTAACAGTTTACATCACTGACTGGTAATCAAGTGGTTTATACCATGTTCGACTTCGACACATTCATTCACATGGATAGAATCGTACTGGTTCGAGAAGCGGAAATCAAGACCCTGGATCTAGTTTCCACCATCCAGGCTGCAAGGAATTTTTGTTATTCATTTATACAATGGACTGTTCATAAACAGATGGCTGTGTCCATACTGTGTCTACACATGTCTATACTGTGATGTATTCAAAATCATTCCTGTATCAGAACAGTTTAAATCAGTTTTCTAGTTAGTTTTGATCTGAGTATGGGAATGCCTACCTTAGCGATGATATGTTTACATATATATATTTTGCATTGAATGGTTTTACAGGTTCCGACCGGGGTGTCCACAGGATGATCCTTGAAATGATAAAGTACTGCACTCTTCATATATGACAGACTTCAGCATCATCTATTCCAGACTTTTCACTTTAGGGGGCAATCTGTTACACTGAAAATTGTCGTCCTGACATTATGCTATGTGTATGAGCTCATTATTACTCATACTTCTCCCTTTTCAAGTCTAACATATCAGTTCTTCATGTCAAGCCTTGAAAATCAGAGAAAAGTTCCTAAAAATCTCCTAAACTTTGGTGTCGCACTTTCTCTCTATCTTTCCTGCGGTCCCACACCTAATGTTCAGCTCTCTTGCGTACTTGAACGCACTTTATCTATGTTAAAGGTGCAGACCCTGGTAAGATAAAAAAGGCGCAAGTAAATTCCAAAAATCTCAATAAAATTAAATTCTAGAAGCCTCTAGAAAGAATCTTGCGGTGGCAGAACCGCTCTTATGAGGTGCATGTATCCCTTACCTTATGGAGCTAACCCCTTGATGTGAGGAGCTTATCCCTTTGAAGGAGGATTCTATCCCTTCATAGTTGGAATAGAAAACCTCCTCTTTTCCACTATAAAAAGAGGCATTGGGTAGCCTAAAGGGGAGTTCAAGCTTTAGAATATTTTGAAGTTAAGTGTTGTTGAGATTCAGACTTAGCTAACTAAGACTTTTGTAAGGGGAGATTACATACCTCTATTCATCTTGGTTGGAGGAGTGCTGAGCTTATCAAAGTAGAGGAGACTCTTGCTTCGGACCCTGGGAAGGCCTGTGTAACATCAAGGCTTAGGTTCTAATGTTTTCCTTCTTTCGAAATTAATAAAAATATACTCATTTTCCTCAATAAGCTTTCAGTTAATAGTTTATTTCATAGATTCCCTGATCACTATTATAAGCATGGTTTATGATGATTTCTATACAGGTGCTATGTAATATTTTTCTTGTTTGTGACTGCAGGTTTACGAGGAAAACTCCTTCAAGCGCGCGAGGGACAACAACGACTTCAAACAAGCACTGGACAAACGGTAAGTCCTTAACACCTCTATAGAGCTTTTCGTAGATCGGATATGCTTAGAGAAAGATTAGTCTATTTGGTCATGGTTGCTAGATACTTTTAGTACTAGTGGAGATCTACCACACTGGGCAAGATCGATTAATCCACAATAAAACTCCAGTTTTCTTCATTCCGAGCGTGGTGGGGCTTTCCTCGTGATCCGTACAATCAAGCTCGCAGATGAATGAGCAAGAGTATCCTGTTTTATAAAAGACTTATTGTGCAGCCTTATCGATGATTTAATCTATTTCTCTGTTCTCACAAAGGGGAGATTTACTTGTTTCTTTGAGCGTATACAAAGAATCCTCGTCTCTTGTGTTAGCTGGTTTGGAGGCCGGATGTCTTCCTCGAGGCTCTTCTGGGATATCTTCATTTGTGCTTATAGGGAAACCTCGAGGAATTTCTGATGTTTCCTGATCTCTTTCTGATTCAAACAATTCCTCATGATCATGATGATATTCAGATAGAATACAATGCTCATGAGTTGTTTCCTCTATATGATCAAGGTGCCACTCTTCTAGTGGAATCTGGGATGAGTTATCATCTAGAGGAGGAGCGGCGAGCCTCTATGTGTGCTGGTTCTTATTCCGCCTCAGATTCTGCATCTTCCATGTGGTCACTTGTTTCCTCAAAGCAGCGTTCCCTATTAGCTTTTTCCATTTGGTCATGATATTCTCTTGTCAGCATAGTATAAGACATGGGTAAGCAATCAGGCAGTTCTTGATCACTTTCCTCTTCATCTTCTATAGATTCTTGGGCATCATACATGTCTTTCTCATTATCCAGGTCTTGATTTTGTTCTTGCTCTAGAAAATGCATGGGCTGCTCTAGATAATCAACATTTTCATTTAAATTAGCCACATACAACTCCACTACTTCACCAGATCTGTTCACCAGTCTTATCAATTTATTCTCCAAAGCATCTAGCTTTGCTTCTTGATCCATAATTGGATCCATGTTTGTACAAAGAGGTCACTATATCTTCTCAACCAGTTCAGAGTCTTATGCCAGTGGAGTCATTTGGTCATCTAGGAATTATAGAGTGTGGAGTTCCCAGGTGGATGAATTTAACTGTTCGAAGCAGGTTGCTGTCCACCATCAGAAATTGAATACCAATATAAAGGCTATTGGTCTGATTTTTCTCCCCAGTGGAGTCGCCATTATGTTGGAGTTCCAGTGTTTTGGCCAGATTGGCAAGACCAGAAGACTAGACAACATCAAAACCGCTTTGGGATCCTAGAATCTAGCCCTCCTAGATCTAGAGAGGGATCTCTCTGTAAATACAAAGAATAATATATCTTTGAAGCTCAAATTGAGGTATTAGTCTAAATATGAAGCACAAGGGGTTTTTAAATGATTTGGTTGGTTGGATTGGTTGGAGATCATTAACCAATAAGGTTATGGAATGAAAGGAACAAAGTAATAGGATGTTTCGGCAAAAGAAAATAGGTCAAGAAAGTGTTACTCCATTGGGCTATGGAGTCATGAAAGGGGATTAATTGCATAAAAACTAACCAAGGTTTCCATAGGGAAAGTAATATATACTAAAGGATCTTCTAGATATATGGTGGAATGGAACAATAAGGAGTGAAGGTGAAAGAAAGAAAGAAACTCAAGTGCAGTCTGGAGATCAGGTCAGATATTATTTAAATCCAGGCCTACTTTGACATACTCAAAGACAACTCTCAATGAATACACAAGGAGGTAGCTTAAGATTAGGTCAGAGGTCATCTAACTCCAGGCCTGCTTTCAGCATACTCTAAAGGGAAAACAAAGCTAAGATTCAACACAGAGCAAGGCCTAAGATCAGAGAGGGGATTTTAACCTTCAATGCTTTGACACTAGCTCAAGGGATCTTAGTAAGGCCAAATTGTTGGAAAAGGACCCCAGTGGACAGGGCTAACTATAAATCCATAGTATCCCAATTCTTCCAGCTTAAACCCAACCAGAACTTCTAAGAAACAACTCCAAATTCGAACATCAGTAAGCATGGGCTAGACCAACATCTTTGACTGGTTAAATTACATGAATTTGCTCTTAGATTCACTATCAGCAGGAAACATCAAAGATAAGAAGAGAAGTTGGCATTAAGGTACCATTCGGGGGTATATCCTAAGCCTGATTTACTGATTCTTATCAAAGAATGATGAACAGTATGATTAAAATGATATAAGACAATTGCAGTAAGAAAAACATCACCCGTAATATAGACCAGGATCCTGTGAAATTTTTTTGTTCAATTGATGTGCAAAACTAGTCACATGCTCTGAGCTCAATGGCCTTTACAATCCAAACTTTCTCTTCCCAGCCTACTAAATTACAAACTACTCAGCTACTTCCCTCAATAACTGTTCTAACAGTCGAATGAATCCCTGCAACTAACAACAACAACAACCTTTTCAATATGTTCTTCAGGAGTTCTTATAGGAGAATGAATAGTAGTAGTAGTAGATGTACATTTAATTGATTCATTAAGACAAGAGTGGAGGAAGGCCTGTGTCTACTCGCTTTAATGGCTCGTGTTGATATATTGGTACTCTTTAGGTCGTGGTTTTAGGAAGTCTTTGTCGTCGATATTAACCCTGAATGTTATGCATTAGTCTTCTCCACCGTAAGGTTCACTCTGTATTGCCTTCTCGAATAAGTAACCCAGATAGGAAGCCGCAGTCTCCATACTTCCATAATCGTTGTCCCGACGCTTAGAAACTTCTCACAAGCATCATCTTTAAGGGCTCGAGGAGGCATGGAGAACGCTGTAGGAAGGTGTCCTTTCTGGAAAAAATACGTTCTGTTGTTATTAAAACACAACTATGACTTGTTTCATGTGCTTAGGATTCATTAAGCCCCTTAATCATCTTTATGGTCTTCAAGCTGCGCCTTTATCCTTTGAACACGGGATTAGAGCATTAAGTCTTCAATAACATGTTTAAATCCCTTAATTCCACCTCTAATACACTTTGCCACTGCTGTGATTGTCTCTCTGCGCTCTCAGTCACAGTGGTCGTGACCATAGAGATAGAGTGAATTTCTCACTCTATAAACCCTGCACAATGCAATAAATCTGTTAAATAAATCCAGGGGAGTGGTGGAAGATCGTTGTGGAGGCCCGTGGAATTATGGCGAAAATGGTGGATGTAGGTGAAAACAGGTGAAAAACATTGCGGAATGGTGAAAATGGAGCTGATGAAAGTTTGGTGTAAAGAGGGTCAGGATTTACCGAGGAAATCCCTTTAGAAGGTTGGGGGAAGACAATAAAATTTAGTGTAAATCACAAAGGCTTAATGTTTTGGGCGGATACAAAGAGAAACGATGAAAATGAATGGAAGTCGGGTGCTTATGATGGTGGGACCCAGCGAGCAGAGGGCGATTAACTATGGGCCGTTAGATCTCAAGAGGAGATCAACAGCGAAAATTAAAATATGAACTCTTTGGAAGGATCGATGGAGGAATATGGATGAAAACGTGATGGAATGAGGGCTGTAGATCTGTATCGGATCAACAGTCGTGATCGAAACGGAGGATCAAAATCGGGGGAGACAGAGGGTGGCACATTTATAAACTTCCGATTGGCGATGATGCAATTGGGCACCAGCCATTGATCCAGAACAAGATCGACGGTGGAGATTAAATCGACGGGGAGAAGGACGGGGGCAAATGAGCAGTAGCGGTGTAATCTGGACCGTCGGATCAGAATGGATGAACAGTTAAGATCCAATCGCATCGGAGAAAGGCAGGGGCTGAAACTTCGATGGTTGAAGTTGCGATTAAATCCTGACCATTAGATAGGAGGGGAATCAACAGTTGTGATTGGATCGGAGATCGCCAATCGAGGAAAACAGAGGGTGGTGCTTAAATATTTTGTGATGCGCGATTTGCGATTACGCGCCAGCCATCGGATTTGGAAACAGATCGATGGCCCATGGTTAATCAGAGGGTAATGTAGAGTGGGGACGGGTGCACAGCAAAATTAGTGCTGGCTGTTAGATCTTAAGATATCAACGACTCTGAACGAAGCAGACGCCAACAGACCAAACTTCATCGCATCTGAACTTTTCAATTTTAACAAAGGAAATGCGCATACCAAAAGCTCCGATGCGATAAGCGCTCGGGGCCTTAGTGCTTGGTTCTAATGCTCGGTTATATGGTGGGGAAGTGGTTAGGGCTTAGCTGAAAGGGGCTTAGGCCTATTATGAAAAATAAGTGTTTTTAAGCCAAAAAGAGGATTTTTAAGGCTTTAAAGGGGTTTTGGTAGAGGGGAAAAAGGGATTTTTAAACCAAACAAAGGGTACTATGAGGTTTAACAAGGTTTTTGCAATGAAATGAGGGTCGATGAAGGGATTTTTAGAGGAAATTTGAAAAGGAAAAAAAGGGGTAAAAGGTGATGAAAACAGAGGCTTAGTGGGGACGGAATAAGGGGAAATGGAGGTCTTCTGAGCATTTTCTTCCACAAACAGAGAGGCTTTTTCATGGAAATAGCAGTGAAGATTTTTCAAATGGAAAAGACACCACGAGGCTTCAAGAATGATATTTTTCAGAGGAAATGTATTTCTTGAAGGCTCAAAATTATTTTAGCCACCTGTTTGCTTGTCAAAAATTTCATAGGTGGCTAACACTTGGTAATTGTAATATCCCAAAATAGGGAATGCAGCAATATGTAAAAGTTATGCAGGAAAATAAAGCATATAATCAAATTAAGAGCAGGAGGCCAATATGGAGATCCTTATTTAACATTTATAACGACAAATCAAATGTACAATGAGGCCCATAAGATGTAAAATAGGAAATAGAAGACTCTAATGGAAGAAAATCCTAAAAAAGAGGTGTTGCAATCACATATATGGACTGAAAATCTTGGAAAATGTTATTTTATTGAGCATACATCAACTGAAGATTACACTTTAGATCTAGAGCATATAAGTGCATAAAATCTAATATCTATAACAGAATACACTATAGAGGCTCCTCTTTCAATCCCCCTTGGTGTTTCTACCAAAACACCATGTACATGGAGTAGATCTAAGATCTAAGTTACAGAAATGTAGAAATATTCAAATATTCAGAAGTATTTAGAAACATGCAGATTAGATATAAAATGAACAATGTATAAATCTCCTCCAATGGATCTTCAATAGTGAAGGGCGGATCCCCAAGACATGAAAACCGACTCTACAGATGGTATGCCATAACACCCTGCAACATCACCTACATGAATAACGCAGTTCTGGAAGCAATAATGCATTGTAGGGTTTAGAATAAGTTGGCCACATGCCAAGATCTGAAAATGGTGCTCAAGATGTTCAATAATCTCTTTCCAATGGAATAGAAGACTTCTCCACTGAAAAGGAGGACTGAATTGGCCCAGATCTGAGTAGATCTAGCCTCCACTTGCCGCAGCTTTCAAAGACAACCAAACCCTCAACAGGATCTGTGTTGTAGTTGGAAGAATAAGCTTGGCCTCAAGTAGATAGTGGACTATACAATACAAACTCTCCCAAGAGCTACTCAATGGGAAGAGGTGGGATTCGTGACTAGGAACACCCAATTCTAAACAACATTTGCAATCTAGGCTAAACAACCAAAGAAAGCTTGTATGTCTAAATAGACAATACTTAAAAAATAAAATATTATTCAACAACCTTTTCATGCAGCCATCCTCTTCCTTTTATAATTTGAGAGCTTCCAAACCCTAAACCACCTTCATTGAGATAACTTCTTTCAGACCAAGCATCTTCATCTAAAACTGTGATGTGCCTCATTGATGGCCACTTCTCCAAGACAATGCAGTAGATTTGGTTATGGTTGACCCAGTCAAAACATCCAGCCCCTTTCACACCTAAGGGTGCTTTCTTACATAGCTAAGATTTATCCTTGTTCACATTTGGCATTGATTTATTTGTTGTTTAGGAGTTTTATGATCCTCCTTTACATTTTTATTCATGAAAAAATAAAATGAATATTCCCATTAGCTTAGGACAAATTGGGAATATTACAGTCCTCCCCTCCAAAATGTTGCTTTTCCTCAAGCAAATGATAATGTGAGTGCTGCAACTCTTCTCCTCCTCCATTGGTGACACCATCATGTGATAAGCTTCCTCCATAAGCTAAGTGTTTACCAATCCATCCCTCCATGAATTGTTCCTCCAAAGTTCTTATGAGATGTAAATATTCCATCGCACAAGGAGACAATATCTCAAATGAAACAAACATGGCTTGCCCAATGTCCTCCCTGAGACATGTAGCATAAGATACATGGAGAACCTCCATCCCATAGGACACATACATACTTCCCATCCTCCCTCCATACATTCCCATAGAAATTACAAGTATATCATCAATGTATGGGAGCAAAACAATGTACAAAAAAATAGAAATGTGTGCATATGGAGGTGGGTCATAGTCCCACATGTGGAAGAAATGTGGTAGATCTCCTGCCTCCATCAGATTTAGATGTGGTAAGTGGTTTTCCCACCACTTACTTGCTGCCCATGTTATGTCACTATGGCTGAAAGTGTGAGATATATTTCGTGCCTTATGAAAGCACCCATCATGATGAAAAATCTCCCTTTATCCACCAAGGGAGTGGCCAAGTTCATAAATGTTTTTGGCCCCATGTTTTCCATGAAGCTTATAAGATATAATACTCCTGCTTGGATTCATGGCCTACATAAACATTGTGAAGGAGTGATACAATCAGAAAATAAAACATGTTTTACATGAGCATTTTCTTCACCAAAAGTCCTCCTCATAGAAATGGGGTTGTGCATAGATTCATCTCCTCTCTCAAAATAAGGAAGAGATGGATGAAACAACTCTCTCATAGAGTCATATTGTTGTCCCAAATCCACATGGTTCATGCATTCTTGAAAATTCTGATGTAGTTCTCCTCTAAAGCCTTCCCATTCAAAGCTTCTCATGATGATGTTGTAGATCCTCATAGAATAGGTGTGGATGAAACAGAACTCTTTGTAGGCCCTTTGTAGCAACTTCTCCTTGAGATTGGAGGCTCTAGATAAGAAGATCCTACCATGATGATATATGACTCCTTCATGGACTAGATATCCCTCCTCATGCAGCTGGTCATCAAGTATCATATAAGTGTGAAGATCCTTGGAATAATCCACCAACAGCTGGGATTTCCAATATGGATCTAAACTACCCAACAATGATAGTGATGATGAATTATCAACATAAATGTTTTTCATGTTGCTGCTCTCCTCCTTGACATCTCCCATGCCAAAGGTGTGTGTTGGAAGGAAATTCCTTCCATCCTTCTCCTCCCACAGTGCAGAATCATAAATGAGAGTGGGTGCTGATGATAAGGGAAGAAGACCTCCATCCTCCTTGAGCCTACCCAAACCTCCTAGCGTTGTGTCATTGTCTTCTAATGCTCCCATCCCTCCTAGATCTGAATTTGGAGCATCATGTTGTGAGATATCTCCCACAAAAACTGAATCAGGTGGCCTCCGAGGTGGTTTTCCACTAGATAAAAGTGTCCCATGCAGAAATCTCACGAGCATGATAGATGCAACTGTAAGGTCCTTGCTTCCACTACACAAATCCATCTCTATTTTTTGTGTGGAAGTGGCATGTAAGGGATATGTATGCATGCCTTTGATCATTTGAGTTTCACCACTCTTCTTGTCCACCCATTCCATTTGCAAAGGCTCCCAATCAGTGGTGACTTTTCCCAATGTAATCAGCCATTGAACACCCAAAATCACATTCATGTCAGGTATCTCAACCACAAAGAAGTGATAAACCAAAGTATAAGTTCCCATGGTGACTGAAAGTGATGGGACATAATGCATGCATTGCATTGTTCTATCTCCTAGGACCAAAAAAGAGAATCCCTCAAAAGTATCGGTGGGTATTTCCCTCCTTTGCACTAGATGGGCATCAATGAAATTGTGAGTTGCCCCACTATCAATAAAAACAGAGACCCTCTGATTCAAGATGAAACCTTGAAATATTAAGGTCAAGCACATAGGTACTCCTCTCAAAGATGAAAGAGCCCCTCCAATAGGAGAAAATGCTCCATCCCCATCTCCTGATGGTGTTGGTTCTCCTCCTATAGTGTTAGCATTGTGACCTTTTCTTGGTTCATTTTCTTCTTCCTCCTCAACATCTGAGAAGACCTCTATGTAATGTGATTTTCCAGTAGCACATATATGTCTAGGTGCCCATGATTCTTGGCAAGTGAAGTATAAATTCTTCTTTCTTAGATCTCTCCAAAATTCTTCATCAAGAGGCTTCTTGTATGAGCTCTCCTTGGAAGGAGAAGCTCTTTCTTCCTTTCCCTTTGAAGGAAAATAGGGCTTATGTTGAAAGATTGCCTTCGCTTTAGGCAAGGCATCTTGAAGGTCTCTAGCTCTTCCAATAGCATCATGCAGGGTAGTGGGCTTTGTATATTTTACCAACCCATGAAGAGGTTCATGTAAACCATCAATGAACATGTACACCCTTCTAGCTGCAGAAAAATTAGAAACCATAATAGATAACGTGAAAAATTCAGAAGTATAAGACTATGTATTACCTGATTTCTTTAACTTTGCAAGCCTCATGAATGGTGCCTCTGGATCTCTTCTATCAAATCTCTCCACTTCCCTTCTAGTGAACTCTGAATAAGTAGTCACATTAACATGACCTAATGTAGACAAGCCATGGAACAACCATTCATGTGCTTCACCTTCAAAGTGCAGTGCTGCAATATTGATAGCCTCCATCTCTGGAACCTTGTTCAGCTGAAAGTAGATGTCAAGTTTTTAACCCATGCTTTGGCAAAACACTTGGATGACCCATCAAAATTGGGTAAAAATAATTTTCCCATAGAGTGATGTCGATCATGATTTTGAGTGAATCCACCATCTCTATGTTGATGCCTTGGTATTCTTTTGTCCTTGAGGTGAGAAAACTCCTGAAAACTAAAGTGATCTTTGAATATCTGATTTTGAGACTCATATTCTTCAAAATAGTCTTCAAGGGATGCTTTCTCTTGAAACCCTTCATTTCCCCCAGCCAAAAAAGTAGGTAGGGTAGAGCATTGGGAAACTTCTGGTTGATGCATTGGTTGATCATTCCAGTGGTGAGACATGCTAGAGATTTCTCCAAGATGAAATATCTTAGTAGATTCTTTGATTATGTCCAATATCATCTCTTTGATCTCTCTAGCAAGATCTTGCATTGCTCTCAAAATGATCTTTGGAAAATCATTTTCTTCTTCTTCGCTTCCAGATTCAGGGGCTTTACCCTTGTCTTCATTGTCATTGTTGTAATCAAATTTCTTCTTTTGTCTTCTCTTTAGATACCTCTTCTCTCTGTCAGTGAGAGGTTCTTCTTCTTCAGAAGACATATTGGTTTCTTATAATGCATAGGCTATGCCAAGATGATTCTCTGATGCCACTGTAATATCCCAAAATAGGGAATGCAGCAGTATGTAAAAGCTATGCCTGAAAATAATGCAGATCATCAAAGTAAGATCAGGAGGCCAATATGGAGACCCTTATTTAACATTTATAACAGAAAATCAGATGTACAATGAGGCCATAAGATGTGCAATAGGAAATAGAAGTCTCCAATGGAAGAAAATCCTCAAAAAGAGGTGTTGCAATCACATATATGGACTGAAAAGATTGGACAACGTTATTTTATTGAGCATACCAAAGCTGAAGATTAAAATTTAGATCTAGAGAATATAAGTGCATGAAATGTCAGATCTATAACAGATCCATACACTATAGAGGCTCCTCTTTCTATCCCCCTTAGGGTTTTTAGAAAAACACCATGTACATGGAGTAGATCTAAGATCTAAGTTACAAAACTGCAAAAATATTTAGATATTCAGAAGTATTCAGTAAACATGTGGATTAGATCTGAAATGAACAATGTAAAATCTCCTCCAATGGATCTTCAATAGTGAAGGGCAGATCCCCAACACATGAAAACTAGCTCTACAGATGGTATGCCATAACACCCTGCAACATCACCTATAGGAATAACGCAGTTCTGGAAGCAATACTGTGTTGTAGGGTTTATAATAAGTTGGCCACATGCCAAGATCTAAAAATGATGCTCACGATGTTCAATACTCTCTTGACAATGGAATAGAAGACTTATCCACTAAAAAGGAGCACTGAAATGGCCTAGATTTGACTAGATCTAGCCTCCACTTGCTGCAGCTTTCAAACCCTCAATAGGATCTGCATTGTAGTTGGAAGAAGAAGCTTGGCCTCAAGCTAGATAGTTGACTATACAATACAAACTCTCTCAAGAGCTACTCAATGGGAAGAGGTGGGATTCCCAATCAGGAACACCCAATGCTAAACAAAATTTGCAATCTAGGCTAAACAACCAAAGAAACCTTGTATGTCTAAACAGAAAATACTTCAGAAATCAAATATAATTCTACAACCTTTTCATGCTGCCATCCTCTTCCTTTTATAAGTTGAGAGCTTGCAAACCCTAAACCACCTTCATTGAGATAACTTATTTCACACCAAGCATCTCCATCTAAAACTGCACTATGCCTCATTGATGGCCACTCATCCTAGATAGCGTTGTAGATTTGGTCATGGTTGATCCAGTCAAAACATCCAGCCCCTTTCACACCTAAGGGTGCTTTCTTACATAGACAAGATTTAGCCTTTTTCACATTTGGCATTGATTTATTTGTTGTTTAGGAGTTTTATGATCCTCTACATTTTTATTCATGAAACAGAAAAATAAAAATAAAAAAGAATATTCCCATTAGCTTAGGACTAATTGGGAATATTACAGTAATTTTTTCTATCATTTATCACTAAGGTGTATACAACAGTTCACGGATACCTGGTAGTCCTTTAAGCCTAGTTCACACTTTTTGATTTATTTTTTGTTTAATTTCTAAAATTAACTTCCTACGATAACATCTTACCTGTGTAGTTCCAGCCTCATATTTTCCTGGTTAATCGAAAATTTTAAGTTGCTCAAAATTAATTCACCTCTTCTCTCTTTGATATTTCCTTCAAGGTCATCTTGGCTGAATTTTTGGATTCACCACCTTCCTCTTCTGAAGGATCTCAAGACCCTCCTCTTGATGTCCCCCAATTTCTAGTTGGACCCCTTGAAGCTCGAGGCATTGAAATTGGGATTTTCATAATTGTACAACCTATTTCGTCGCATCCACCACCTAATGATTTTATGTCATCGTCATCTAAGTATCTTGAGCCAGAAAGTGCCGAACCATATACAAAGTTCGTGGTATGTCCTCCAAATCTTCTCTTTGATCCGATAGTGGTCTCACCTCAATAGGATTATAGTCCTTTTGACACACCCGGGTTTCCCTTTGTTGCTTCTCCAGTAGCACCTCGCACTACTTCTCGTTATTTGTTTCCTATTGAAATAGAGTCTAACAATGACAATATTCCATTCATGAATTCCCCCAGATCACTTTACAGGAAACCACTACAACTCATATTCTAGAATACATTTCATCCATGTTTTCTCTTGAAGGCTATCCTTATGTGACTACTCCTCAAGATATAGGAAGTGGGACTAGAATACCCTCTAGTCAAGTCGTATCTTCACTTCTGCATGGGTATACCTCTCTTGAAAGCCTTATTTTAGGAGCTTCTGGAGCTACATATTGATTTTTGGATCTTGTTTGTTCAACAAGAATTCCCCCATATTACGGCCCATTCGTTTCGAATATGGCTGCCGTATCTCAACTTGTTGTTCGACCTACTGTGACTATAGGTCAAATGACCACTTCAATAGGATCTTCTACCCCCCCCCCCTATCATTATCTATGATTACTGTGGTTCCATCATTTAATGAACAATCTACAGTTTCATCTATGCTTGGGGGGCAGTCCAATCCTCTTTACGCACCTCCCCTTTTGAAGTGGGGGCATCTGAAATCTATATGGGTTTGTTGGTTGCGCGATAAACTCTGAACCTTGGTCAGGACCCCTGAAGCCAATAGGAGCGGGACAACCTAATGCTAGTCTAGGTGGAACATTGCTTTCAAAACTGACAAACAGTGTCGTAGGAACTGCTCCATTGAGTGGTCAACCTGCTTCAGCCACATTTGTCAATTAACAACCCCACGTTTAGTATTATAAGGTTTAAAAACCCCATCTCCAACAACTGAACATACAATATCCATATGTTCATCAACCCAAAATACCTCATCAATATGTTCAAAAACCAAATATGCAGTATTAGTATGTTCCTCGACCAAATGTCTCGCAACAATATGTCCAACAACCCCAAAATCTAGTGGGTACTGTTGTGAATAACCATCATTTTGGTCCTTACACCAAAACTGGTCCAAACATCCCTTTGAGTCAACATTGTGCTCACCCCAATCAACCTGACGTCCAATACCAGCAAATTCCGCAGGGTCAGTACCAACAACCCCAGCCGGGGCCTCACCTTGGTACTCAATATTAGTATATTCCTCAATACCAGTAGACCCAACTAGGACCCTAAGCTCGACCTAATGTTCAACAAGGACCTCAGGTTGGACCTTATGTTTAGTAAGGACTGCAGTTTCAAACATAGTAGGGGCCTTATCAATAGCCCCAGCAGGGTCCCTACGTTGAATAGCAGCTGCGACAAGGTCCTTACCAACCATGGGGGTAGTATCCGTATCCATGTCAAAATCCACACTATTGGGGGAAAAAATCTATATCAACTAGGTTGGAACCCTCAGATGGGTAAATTCTAACGATTTTTTTCTCCTCACCATCCTCCCTTGCCATTTTTGGTTACATTGGAACTGCTGGATGTGTCTAAGCTCACAAATGACCCCATCCAACATATGTTGCATTCGCCTCCAGTTCCAACCAAGATTCCAAGAGATTTCCCAAATTTTGAGGGTAAGTCTGGGGAAGACCCCCAAGCCCATGCCATGACGTACCACCTATGGTGCTCTTCCAATTCTTGGGTTGAAGATTCAATTCCTCTACATCTTTTCTAGTGCACTCTCACAAGTGCCTCAAATAAATGGTATATTGAACTCCATCGAGGTGTCTTATTTGATTTTAACACCTTGGACATGGCCTTACACACTCACTTCCAGTTACCTGTCCGGTATGAAACTAACACCCCACTTCTCACATCATTGCAATATTCAAATACAACCCATATCTCGGATCATATCCACGAATGGAGGTGTTATCACTCAGGTTTTCCTTGAAGTTGTGGAAAAGGAAAGTATACCCGAGGTAACCACAAACCAACCTTCAGATGCAGAATCTAGTCAATCTGCATCCAGAGAGGGCTCTCTCTTTATGATTTATCTTTGTTCTTAGAAGGTTTTAGGCTAGTAATAAGTCCAAGAATTTGTTTGAAAATGGTGGAATCCGTCAACTAAGGGCAAGGTTGAAGATTTTCAGTCCATTGGGCTATGGAGTCAAAGGATGGCTTTACTGGATTTCTATTCTACACACAAGATGGCTTTGCAGGGCAAGATAGCCAGACAGAGAACAATCCTTAAAATTTAAAGTGGATGGGATGATTTTGAAGGATGAAAGGCAGCTAAGAATCTTTCACCATGTTCAAAAGAAAGAAATGAAATGACTACAAACAAAGAGCAATGAATAATTATTTATTATAGTAATCAAGAATGTTTAAATCAACAAAACAAGAGCATTTAAGAATTCGTGCTTATAACCAATTTAGAGGAAAACATTAAGAATAATCACATCTGAAATCAGAGTAAAATTAAGTAAATTCTGATTCAATCCTTTATGTAAATTATTCAGAAATGGATACAATGATATTATAAACTGATATAAAACTTAAGACATAGGATAGAAAGACTTATTGAACTGCAGTCCGACACATGAATCCTGCAAAAAGTCCTGAGCTTCAAATTGTCATCCAGTAAGCCACAAATAAATTTCTCCAAAATGATTTTATTCCAAAAACTTCAATGTCACAGCCAAGCAATAGAATCCACCCTCAATACTCTCTTTGAGGGTTTATTTATACAAAAAAGAATTGAAAAAATCTCACACTAACTAGCCAATAATCTAGGGTGACTAAAGAGTAATTTACAAATAAACAGGAGACAAATGGTCTCGTAGATAGAATAATAAGTAACTGCTGATGTGCTGGAGGTAAGTGCTGAAATAGGGCTCGGTGCTGTCCCTTGGAGTAATTTCTTTGCTTGTTTGATACTCTTTGTCTTTACGGATACTCTTTAACCTGTTCAACTGATACTCTTTAACCTGTACTCATTTTTATCTTTCACATAATAGTAAAAAGATAAAATTCTCATCCTGAAGATAATTTTCATAGAATTTCCAATAGGTCATTCCACCATTGATCTTCTGGTATCATAGTCCTTTTAAGTTTTCTCAATGTCTCATCGGCCTCTGTGAGTTTGTAAAAAGTGGGCTCATTAGGAAATAAATACTTTATTTCATGTTCAAGATGAAATAAATTCTTCAACCTGTCATAGAGATTTCTCCCTGTTGGCAACGTTGTTTCTGGCAAACTGATAGAACGAGCAGTTGTATTTTGAGCATGGATATCTATTTTCTTAACATAGGTTTCCAGGTCCATTATCTGGTCCTCTGAGAGCATAGGACTGGGTAACCCACTGTCCAACAAAACTTGAAATTTTTCTCTGAAAGCATTAATATCAGCCAAAATATCTGAACACTTCCTTTCTAAATTCTGCATAAAAGTTCTTTTGATGAAAACTCTTTTTATCATCAAAATAGTGTCGGTTCTGTCTTCAATTCCTAGTACTGCAAGCTGTTGCTTCGTTCGGGTGTTCAAAAATTGAATAAGTTGATTGGCCTGCTCAGGTCTACCTCTTAAATCATCTCTTGTTCTATTTATTTCTTCCTGAGCTACTTTAATCAAGTCATTTTGTTCAAAAATTGCTTGAATAGAGGGCCAAATACTTTTTATTAACTCAATTATATTACCCCAAAGAATTTCATTTATTTCCTTCAAAGGCTTTTCTAATGAAAGATCTTTTTCTAAAGCCTTAACTAATCTGTCCAATCTTTTAATTTCCCTGGTATTATCAGCAACTGTCTTCTTAGATGTATCATATTTCTGCTCCAAATTTTCTAATTTTAACTTTGTGGTTTGAAGTTCTGTGACTCTTAATTGTAAACTTTCCATTTGTTTTATCAACTCATCATAACTTAAACCAGAAGTGTTTACCTGCACTGGCTCTGTTTGTTGATTTGTTGTTGTGGTACCTGTAGTTGTAGTAGCTTCTGTGGTGGATGCCTGCTTGATAGTTTCCTTTTCCTGTAAAGCTTGTTCCAATTCCTTCTCTATTTCACTTAGTTGCTCAGTCACCTTTAATAGCAACTCCATTACTTCTTCTTGTGAATTCCCCTTCAAAACTTCTTGGGTCTGGGGATGCCTTGAGGCTGGCAATTTCAGCTGCTTTCTCAGTGTAGCTATGTCATCATCTTTCTTCTTGATTAGTGCCTCAATGCTTTTAATATCTTTGGGGTTCTGACCCAAGCTGATGATTATGTCTTACAGAGACTTTATTCTGTTATCTTTGGCCTGAGAAGAGGCCTTCTCAATTTGCAATTGGGCGCTTGTGTTATTTAAAGAATCTTGCAGCGTTAGGGCTGCCATGGCCTTATTAGTAAGAGTGGAATACACCATTTCCCCAGTTTGTTTATGCAGCTCTATCTGGTCTAAAGGATGAATGTCCTTTGCCAGGACCTCAAAATTTGTTCTAATATAATTGTTGAGTCTCGAATTTTCCTCTTTTCCATACACTTTTCCATATCTCTTTCACTCATCTAAACCTCCAAAATTGTCAATATCATGTGCAAAAGGGTATCTAACATGGTTTTTAATTATGTTTGTGTGTTTTCTATTTGATTTAGATTTTGTTCATACAGCTGCAGAAACTTGTCACTTTCCGCAGCCGCTGCAACTTTCCGCAGCTATTTTGTGGAAATCAATGTTACAGGTGTCAACGAAGGAAACGAGCCACATGGGCAGGCTAGGAATGACAAGGACATAGTTCGTGTCCTATTGGTTCAAGTAAATTCGTCAAGGAAAGCCGCGGTCAAAGCCATCCACGTGGAAGTCAACTGTGGAGTTCTATGTCGGCTGGACTCTGTTTCGTGGCATAGAAACATCCATACGGCCGTTTCCAAGCTTGCAGAGGTTAATTGACATCTGTGCAAAGTTCTGGAGTTGAATTTAAGCGCCCACCTTCCATAGATCCGTTTTCCAACATGGCCATACTCCTATATCCGTGGCCTTAGTGGTCTACGTGCTGGCTGCTATCATAAACTTCAGGAGATAGTTACATTTTGTTGCTTTATAAAGAGCGTTTGCATACGCACGTAGAGTTAGTGAATGTGAGTTGATAATTGTTAGTTGATATAGCTGTTGAGTTGATGTGCGTACTCTGTTATGTGGTGATTACGCTACCTTGAGCCGTAATACCACCAGTCTGTAATGACTTGCTTTTTAATGTGAAAAAACTCTGTTTTCATAACTTAATTTGTGTTGAGGATCGTTACCAAAGCTGCGTAGAGGGCCCCTGCTCAGCCGAGGTTCTGTGTATTAATGTATATATTTTTCATTTCATTTCTTTAAGCAGTCATTGTATCATAACCCATTACATGTTCATATTTCATAGTTGTTTCATTTCTGTTCATACATTTTTGTAATTTCCATTGCATTCCTGTCTTTTATGTTTTTATGATTGTTAAAACACTGATCAGTTTTCTTGTGCAGGTTTTAGGTAGACAGCCCGGGGCATTTTCATAGTATTTTTGCTAATGATATGAAACTGACATTATTCTGCTGCTAGTTTTCTTTCCACGGTCTTTGTTTAACTTCAGTCTTGTCTTGTGCACTTCAGTTTTGCTTATCTGATTCAGTAGTTAAAATTAGACATATTAAGCTACTCATAGTGTCTTCAGCTACCTCCGAAAGCCACAGCTGGACTGATGGTGAGGGGCTGCATGATGAAATGTGTAGTTTAGTATTAGTTTCCTTTCTGCAAAATTAGATATATTAAGCTACTCATAGCGTCTTCAGTTACCTCCGAAAGCCACAGCTGGACTGATGGTGAGGGGCTGCATGATGAAATGTGTAGTTTAGTATTAGTTTCCTTTCTGCAAAATTAGATATATTAAGCTGCTCTTAGCGTCTTCGGTTACCTCCGAAAACCACAGCTGGACTGATGGTGAGGGGCTGCATGATGAAATGTGTAGTTTAGTATTAGTTTCCTTTCTGCAAAATTAGATATATTAAGCTGCTCATAGCGTCTTCAGTTACCTCCGAAAACCACAGCTGGACTGATGGTGAGGGGCTGCATGGTGAAATGTGTAGTTTAGTATTAGTTCCTTTTCTGCAAATTTAAATTAAATATCAGTTACACAAGTTGTTTATGATTACTTCCGTAAGTCATAGCTGGTCTAATGATGAAGGGTCAGAAAATGAATTGATGTAATCTGATTTAGATTTATTTCATTGCAATTTTGAATTTCCATAGCGTAGTTTCTTTTGTGTTCAGTTGACAGCAAGAATAGTTTAGTTTTCATGTTCACTAGTTTCCTGTTTTGATTCATTAGATTAGCAGCACCTTTTCATTTCAGCAGTACACTTTTACTTTCTTTTAAGTTTTGTCATTGTAATTTCAATTTTCTTTTAAAGTTTCAAGATTGGTAAATCATTATAGGGGAAATCACTTCCTTGAACAAATATAACCAAGCTTGCTTTTCACTTTATAATTTCCATTTCACCTTAGAAAGACCAAAAACGACAAAAAGTTAAGAAAGAGGTTATCTTGCACATATAGTGCGCCGCACTTCATCAGCTTACGATTCCCGGATTGACAAATTAAATGCAGCAATTTAGGACACACTAAATTGACCAAACATTTTGGCGCCGTTGCCGGGGAAGTGTAACTAGGTAGCCAATTTCTTAAAAAAAAAAAAACACATAAAATCATAAAAGAAGGGAAAACTTGATAACTTCTTGAAGTATGCTCTCCTCTTGCACCTAGTGTGATCTGGAGGATCAGAAAAGAGAGTTATTAGTTTAGTAATTTCTTAAGTATGCTCTCTTCTTGCACCTAGTGTGATCTGGAAGATCAGAAAGAGAATTATTATCCCAACTTTTGTTAAAAAATATAAAAAAAATGACATGCATAGAGCAAGAGATTCTAGGGGAAGGTTTATAGCTAAAGCCAAGAGTTCGATTTTCATAACTCCATCTTCTTCAAGGCATAGACCAGATTCACCATCATCTACCCCTAGCCTTAAGATTTTTGGAAGTCAAGGAACAGCTGAATTAGAGGATTCTCCTACACCACCTACTAAAACCCACTTAGTCAACAAAGAGACTTTCTCTCATCCTTCCTTGGTAGAAGAACTAGAGGACTATAAGGACTCTAAATAAGCTATCATGGCAGAGGAAGTAATAAATAGAGGTGGAGGTAGAGGAGGAGGAGATAATGAAGATAACAATGGTGAAGGAAATAACGGTAGAAATAGGGACGATTTTCTTGGATTCCCTATAGTTGATGAGGAAACTTATGCAAAAATGAAAAATATTTCACCATCTGTTCTCCCTAACTTTTATGGATTACGAAGTGAGGATCCTGAAACATTTCTGTTTGAGTTTGAAGTAGTGTGCCGAACTTATGACTATATGGAAGATTCTCAAAAACTCAAACTATTTCCTTCAACTTTGAAAGGATCTGCTTTGAAATGGTTCATGGGATTAGCCACTCAATCTATTAGGACTTGGAATGATATGAAACAAACATTTTTGGATAGATACTTGGACTATTGTATGCCCACCAATCACAAGGATGAGGTATTCAAAATGATACAAAAAGAAGATGAAAATTTGGAAGACTTAATTGAAAGATTTCAATACAACTTGAAAAGAGCAAAGATGAGAAACTTAGATAATGAAACCTTGAAAGCCCTCCTATTAAAAGCCATTAGAGATGAATGGATAGACATTTTAAACATGATGGGTAAAGGAGACATTTCTCAACTCCCATTTCATGATATAACAAAACTATGTATTCAATTCTCAAGGGGAAGATCTAAAACTGGAAAAGGGCCTAGGGATTCTTCTCTTATTAGGGCTAACAAATCTGCAACTGGATCAGTAAGTAGGGAAGAGATTGGTAATATGCTTGATGAGTTTAAAACTGATATCTTAGGGGGTCTTAGTGAACAACTAGACACCCTTAAAATCCAAAACAAGCAGAAAGCAGAAACGGATGCTTTAGCCATCTTTTGTCCGAAATGTAGAAAGAAACATGCTTTAAGGGAATGTCCCTTGGATGCAAAAGTTGTAGAAACATGTATGATTTTCTCAGAAAATCATGAAATCAAGGATTGTCCTTCAATCCCTGGACTCAAAGCTGTTTTTCAAGAAGATCCAAATTCAATAGAATCTCTCTGTTTTGTCGCAAGGAGACCTTGGCAGGGACAACAATCTCAAGGGTTTAATAACCCTATGAATCTTCAAACCCCACCAAATTGGACTCCTTGGCAACAACCTTGGCCCCAACATCAAAACTCATATCAGCCATGGGTACAAGGGATGCAAAATCTTTATGGGAGATTTGCTCAATTTTATCAATATCCTCCATCTTTTCAAAACCAACAAGCTCCACAATTTCCAAGCCAAAATCCACAACAACTTTCATTGCCATTTCCACAACATCAACCTTCTCAACAAAATACAAATCATCAACTCATGCTCCCATACCAACAGAAGACAAATCAACTTCCAGCTCAGCCATTGCCAAATCCTAACAATAAGAATCCTCAAACTACTTATATGGTAGAAGGACAACAATTTCCTACCTATATGATTGTTCCTCTCAACGATGTACAACTCGGATCTGGTAGAGTTTTAGAAAAACCTTCTATAGACATTCAAGAGCAAGATACCTCTGAAGAGGACTCTCTTCAAGTCAATAAGGGTTTTGAGGAAGAATCTCTTCAAAATTCAAAAATTCAAAAAGAAAAAGAAAAGCTAACATCCACAACTCCTATAGTTGAGCAACTTGTATCTTCATCTACACCTCCTTTCCCGGAAAGACTACAAATTGATAAGGGGGTGGAAAAACAAATCTTGTTGCCTAACTATGACTTTCTAGATGAATTGAAGAATGTTTGTATCAAGATTCCATTGCTACAAGCCATTCGAGAAATTCCTATCCTAGCAAAAACCATAAAGGAGTTGAGTTTCAAAAGACCAGGAAGAAAGCTAAAGGACACAAGAAGAATCCACCTGGTAGGAAAGATTACAGACATTATGATGGGAAAAATTGCCATGCAGAAGTATGTAGATCCTGGAAGTCCAATTGTCAAGACACATATAAATGGGATAGAAATTCCAAACACATTGATTGACTTAGGGGCTGCTATCAACATTATGAGTAGACAAACTATGGAACAGTTAA
Organism: Pinus albicaulis; assembly: GCA_034641835.2. Lineage (NCBI taxonomy): Eukaryota > Viridiplantae > Streptophyta > Pinopsida > Pinales > Pinaceae > Pinus > Pinus albicaulis. Next base: position 877,053,543 of record CM076572.1, read on the forward strand.
AACTTCCTAACCTTCTTTTTACACCTACCTTATTGCAACTTGCGGATCGATCGGTTATTAAACCATATGGTGTATTAGAAGATATTTCAGTCTCCTTAGATTCTTGGGAATATCCAGTAGACTTTATGATTTTGACTCCCAAAAGTAATCTAGGAGGACATCCAATTATCTTAGGAAGACCTTGGCTGGCCACAGCTGATGCTTTTATTAGTTGTAGATCTGGTGACATGTACATTTCTAATGGTAATTCGACAAAGAAATTCAATTTGTATCCTCCTGCAAGAGCAATTACAGAAATAGGAGACAATGAATGGGTCGATGATGAGAACACTATACAACCTGTCTTTACCATTTCTGAAATCAGTGAGGATAGTCGAATTCTGAACACATTAGAAAATTTTGAAGTAACTTCAGAATATGACCCCACACAATTTCAGTTGGAGTCTGACATAGAATATTTATCATCAAGACAAATGTCTCGTTACTCTATGGAAGAATTTGGTAATTCTGTTTTTGAGATTTTTCCAGAAAAGACATTGAATATCAATAAACATCTGGAGAAGTCACAACAAGAAGAACTAACCGGAATCTTGCAAAAACATTCTACTGCATTTGCATGGGAGTATACTGACATGAAGGGTATTGATCCTAAGACTTGCATCCATCATATCTATATTGAGGAAAACAGTAGACCAATCAGACAACCTCAAAGAAGGATGAATTCAAATCTTAGGGAGATAGTGAAAGAAGAGCTCCAAAAACTTCTCAATGTAAACTTCATTTATCCAATTTCAGATAGCCGATGGGTTTCTCCTTTGGTTATAGTACCTAAAAGAATGGTAAATGGAGAGTATGCATTGATTACAGGGAGTTGAACAAAGCAACTTTGAAGGATCACTTTCCTTTGCCTTTTATTGATCAGGTATTAGATACATTAGCAAGTAAAAAGTACTTTTCATTTTTGGATGGTTTTAGTGGCTATAATCAAATTCAGGTAGCACCTGAAGATCAAGATAAGACCACATTTACTTGTCCATGGGGAACTTTTTCCTACCGAGTGCTTCCTTTTGGATTATGTAATGCACCAGCAACATTCCAAAGAGCAGTACTAGGAATTTTTTCTGATCTAATCCATGATTGTGTAGAGGTTTATATGGATGATTTTACAGTTTATGGTAATTCATTTGAAGAGGCATTAGAAAATTTGGAAAAAGTTCTCATAAGATGTAAAAAAACAAACCTTTCATTAAGCCATGAAAAATGCTTTATGATGTTTACTGAAGGGATTGTTTTAGGACATCATATTTCAGGAGATGGAATTAAAGTTGATAGATCAAAAGTTGAAGTCATCTCCAAGTTGCCTATTCCAAATTGTCAAAGAGATATTAGAAGTTTTCTAGGATTTACTGGTTACTATAGAAGATTTATAGAAAACTTCACTAAAATAGCATCTCCACTCTTCAAGTTGCTTACAAAAGACTGTGAATTTAAATGGGATCCTGATTGTCGATCCGCTTTTGAAACTTTGAAAACAAGAATATCTGAAGCACCTATCTTGAGAGGACCAAATTGGAAACTTCCTTTCCATATTTCTACAGATGCTTCAGATACAGCTCTTGGGGCTGTGTTGGGTCAAAAAGATTTAATTCCTTATGCCATTTATTACACCAGTAAAAATTTGACTCCCACAGAGTTGAATTATACTGTGACTGAAAAAGAGTTCTTAGATGTTGTTCATGCAATTAATAAGTTTAGACATTACATAACAGGCTATGAAACTTTTATTCATACTGACCATTCTGCAATTAGATATTTAATGAAAAAACCTGTTACTAATGGCAGAGTGACAAGATGGCTTTTACTTTTGCAAGAATTCAATATTATTGTGTTGGATAGACCAGGAAAACAGAATACAGTAGCTGATTTCTTGTCTAGAATTCAAAATACTAAAGAAGATTCTCCTGTAGAAGATAAGTTTCCTGATGAATATTTGTTTGCGGTAACTATTAAGACCCCTTGGTATGCAGATATTGCTAACTATTTGGTTACAGGGAAACTACCTTCACATTTATTTCCAAGTGAAAAACGAAAAATTATTCAGGAGAGTTCAAAATATTCATGGATTTCTAACGAATTGTTTAAAACGGGGCCAGATCTTGTGATCAGAAGATGTGTCAGGGAAGATGAAATGCCTGATATTCTTAAGGCATGTCATGATGAACCATGTGGCGGACACTTTGCAGAAAAAAGGACGGCCTATAAAATCCTCTCTTTAGGATATTATTGGCCTTCCCTCTTCAAAGATACAAAACAATATGTCAAAAGGTGTGACAGCTGCCAAAGAGTAGGGAAACCTACCCTTTCAAATGAAATGCCATTGCAAACACAGGTACTCATTGAACCCTTTGAAAAAATGGGCTTTAGATTTCATTGGACCTATTAATCCACCATCTAAGCAAAAGAAGTATATATTGGTTTGTACTGATTATGTTACTAAATGGGTAGAAGCTAAAGCATTAGTATCTGCTACTGAAAATTCAGTTGTTCATTTTCTTTATGAAGATATTTTTACTCGCTTTGGTGTTCCAAGAGAAATTGTAACAGATCAGGGGAGCCAATTCACATCAAATTTGGTGGAGAAGTTGATGGAAGAATACAAAATCAAGCACAGAAAATCTACTCCTTACCATCCACAAGCAAATGGTCAAGTAGAGTCCACAAACAAAGTTCTTGAAAGTATCATTACCAAAACTGTTCATCTACATAGAAGAGATTGGGCAGAAAGGCTTCCAGAAGCCTTGTGGGCCTACAAAACTACATGGAGGAATACAACAGGACATTCTCCCTATGAACTTGTTTATGGGAAAGAAGTCTTGTTCCCCATTGAGTTCCAAGTCAAGACCTTCAAGATAGCAGTTCAGTTGGGAATGGACTTATCAGAAGCTCAAAAGCATAAAATGGAGCAATTGAATGAGCTAGATGAGATCAGACAAGAAGCAATTCTAAGAACTGATCTAGTTCAATATCAAAGAACTAAGTGGCATGACAAATATATCAAAGAGAAGAAGTTTCAAGAAGGAGATTGGGCATTGTTATTTGACTCTAAGTTTAAAGACTTTCAAGGGAAATTTCAGACTCATTGGCTTGGGCCATATGAGATTGACAAGATCTTTAACAATGGAGCTGTAAGAATCAAGACCATTGATGAGTTTCAAACTCCTCTTTTAGTGAATGGCCATAGATTGAAAGTTTATCATAAGCGACTCTCTAAAGAGGATTTTTTCAAGTTGTTTCAAGAAAATTCTGCAATCAGGCTGGTACAGAAGAATCCTTCTTCTCTACCAAGCTAGTTTTTGTTTTTCAAGTTAAAAAAAAAAAAGAAAAAAAAAAAGAAGAAGAAAAAAAAATGGTATAAGCCTGAAAACCAATCATTGATTGGCAGTCTTATACAGAAAATATGGAGTGAAAATCAGGGATACCTGACACTCTATATTTTCCAAAAAAATTCTGTCTTTTATTTCATTTCATCTCACCACCCACTCCATTTCATTCCACTTCATTTCATTTCATTTCATTTCATTTCACTTCATTCCACTTCATCTCATCCATTCCATCAATAAAAATCTTTTTATGACCATTTCCACCTGGTCATTTGTCATTTGTTCATTTCTATTTCAGCCAAGTAATAGCTGACATCTGTTTCCGCAGCTGACTCCAGTTTCCGCAGCCAGGAGCAGATTCCGCAGCTACTACTACTCTGTTTTCAAAAAGAATGTACAGTTAGTTGTTGTTTTCATAAAATCATGAAATAAAATGCAGGAGAGGATCAATGGAACATTAAAGACACTAATGAAGATCAATCAGTTGAAGACCAAGGGCAAAAGCAAGGATTCCAAAGGTATGAATAAAGTTTATTTCAAATAGTATAAAAAAACACATTTTTATGTAATTTTAAACTATGAGCTCTACCCATAATGCGCAATGATTATATTGACAGTCCATAACCTTCCACGATCTCTATGTTATCCTCTTGCATTTATTCACAAACGGTTTCATTATTGAAATTCCGACTCTTACTCATGTTCAAATAGCCCACCGTAGATAATGATACGTATTTGAGTTGACAAAGGACTCTTACAAGCCGCATAACTTCATAATCATTGATTGAAACGTGTTCATATTTATGACACAGCCACCAAAAATTCAAAATGCGGCCGAATGCATTATGCTTTGTTAACATCTTTGTCGTGTCTCTGTCGTGTTTACAAAACCTCACTCTACTCATTCTCATTCCCTGTTTCACTCCATTCCGTTCCTTTTGTTCACTCTCATTCCCGTATATTCACCCACAGTCTTATTCCATTCTGTGTATGGTGCTCATTTCCGTTTTGTGATAACGTCCCCACAGCATTGTGCTCGACTCCGTGTATTCCATCGTTCCACTTCCGCTTAAAACCCTCACAGAGGCAAGCTGTGAAGCACAGAGAAGTAAAATGGGAAAATTATTAAGGGCAGAGCCGGAAGGAACGAAGTTCATAGAGGGATTTCCACAAGCAAAAGAGATGTTGAGAAAAGCTAAATGGCTGCGTTTTATTCAGAAATTCGGGGGTTACCACAGAGAAGTTACCAAAGCGTTTGCAAGATCATTTGATGGCTCGGAAGCAGAAGTGGGAGACCTCAAGTTTTTGGTTAATGAAGCATCAATAGCAGCAGCCACAGAGCTTCTTCAGGAAGGAGAACGTTGGTTCAAAAACAAAAGTATCAGTGATGAGGCATGGAGAACAATCCTCCGAAATCAAGGTATGGATATCACTGTTTTCAAAAGAGGAATCCCTGTGCATGCAATAAAAGATGAATGGGCCACTTTATTGCTCATTGTTCAGAAATTTATCACATGTGAAGGCCGCTTTGGCTCTATGTACATGTATCATACTAGGATATTGATGAATTTCCTTGAAAACCAAACTCTCAATATTCCTTATTTCCTATTCAATAGCTTGAAAAAAATGGCTGTGACTGTGCAAAAACACCTAGGAGATGTAGAGCCTCATTTATATCATCATGGGCTTATAAAAATTTTGATTGAAAAGGAGCTAAAAGAAAGAAAAGATACATGGGAACAATTCTTAGTAAGAAACTTCTTTGAAGAACCTCGGGAAATTCCTGAAGGTAATCCAATTAGAAGGAGTAGAAGAAAGAAAATGGATGTTGAAACCCAAGATGCTCCTACACAGGAAGTTCCCGCAGCTAGCACAGCAAAAAGAAGTAGAAGGAAAAGAACAGTAGATGAAATCCAAGATACTTCTACTATTACTATGAAGAAAAATGATAGAGAAGAGAGATTGGTAAAAAAGGAAGAAGAAGGAAATCAAAACTAAGAAGCCAAAAATATCAAAAGGAAAAGAAATTGTTGAGGCTGTCCATAAAACTTCTTCTTCTGAAGAAGAAGATCACCAAATTCTATCTGAGAGATTAATTTTTCTTCAAAAACAGTCATCTCTATCCAAAAAGGCAAAAACAGGAAAACAAGAACAAAAGGGTAGAGTACCACATCATGCGAGGAGAAGCAGCAGGCTTAAGGGAAAACTGAGAAAAACACAAATTAGAGGTCCTCATTTCATTGATTTGGGTGAAGAGACATCTGAACAGTCTCCAACTGACCATAGTCCATTTCAGTCAGTTAGTGAACCTGACTCCTTTCACTCCCATTCAGACAATGAGCGTACTCCATCTTATTCTCAGCAAAATATTGATGAAAGTTCTCCTCAGCCAAATTTTGAACATAATTCTCCCTTGCAGCATTTTGAGGACGGTCCAATGAAGAAGACACCGGAAGTAGACCCCAAACAGCAGGAGGTCTATGATTATATAGAATCCTTGGAGAAGGCAGCCACAGGTCCAAGCACCTCTTCTACTCAGCCTCATACATTGCAGGATGACTTGGTTCAGTCATTAAAACAAGAGATTTTTGAGCTTGAGCTTTTAAATCGGCATATCAAAAATGAAAATGAAACACTTAAAGAGCAAGGCAAAATGGACAAGATTATCCATGACAATACTATGTTACATTTGGGTATTTGGCAAAAGAAAAATAAGAAGCTAAAAAGGAAATGCCAAAAATTGAGCAGAGCACTTGTGAATATCAAATTCAGGTGCCTCATGAAGAAACCCAGAATGATGGCAGTACCAAAGAAGAAGAGAAGGGGGTTAGATGTGCTGGCTGAAGTTTCAAGACACATGAATTGAACAAGGAGTATCAAATTTTTGGTTGCATGAGGACATGCAACACCTTCACAGTGGGGGTATGTTGAGTCCCGAATTTGCCTCTTGTCCATACACTTTTCCATATCTTTTTCACTCACCTAAACCTCCAAAATTGTCAATATCATGTGCAAAAGGGTATCTAACATGGTTTTAATTATGTTTGTGTGTTTTCTATTTGATTTAGATTTTGTTCATACAGCTGCGGAAACTTGTCACTTTCCGCAGCCGCTGCAACTTTCCGCAGCTATTTTGTGGAAATCAATGTTACGGGTGTCAACGAAGGAAACGAGCCACATGGGCAGGCTAGGAATGACAAGGACATGGTTCGTGTCCTATTGGTTCAAGTAAATTCGTCAAGGAAAGCCGCGGTCAAAGCCATCCACGTGGAAGTCAACTGTGGAGTTCTATGTCGGCTGGACTTTGTTTCGTGGCATAGAAACATCCATACGGCCGTTTCCAAGCTTGCGGAGGTTAATTGACATCTGTGCAAAGTTCTGGAGTTGAATTTAAGCGCCCACCTTCCATAGATCCGTTTTCCAACATGGCCATACTCCTATATCCGTGGCCTTAGTGGTCTACGTGTTGGCTGCTATCATAAACTTCAGGAGACAGTTACATTTTATTGCTTTATAAAGAGCGTTTGCATACGCACGTAGAGTTAGTGAATGTGAGTTGATAGTTGTTAGTTGATATAGTTGTTGAGTTGATGTGCGTACTCTGTTATGTGATGATTACGCTGCCTTGAGCCGTAATACCACCAGTCTGTAATGACTTGCTTTTTAATGTGAAAAACTCTGTTTTCATAACTTAATTTGTGTTGAGGATCGTTACCAAAGCTGCGTAGAGGGCCCCTGCTCAGCCGAGGTTCTGTGTATTAATGTTTATATTTTTCATTTCATTTCTTTAAGCAGTCATTGTATCATAACCCATTACATGTTCATGTTTCATAGTTGTTTCATTTCTGTTCATACATTTCTGTAATTTCCATTGCATTCCTGTCTTTTATGTTTTTATGATTGTTAAAACACTGATCAGTTTTCTTGTGCAGGTTTTAGGTAGACAGCCCGGGGCATTTTCATAGTATTTTTTGCTAATGATATGAAACTGATATTATTCTGCTGCTAGTTTTCTTTCCACAGTCTTTGTTTAACTTCAGTCTTGTCTTGTGCACTTCAGTTTTGCTTATCTGATTCAGTAGTTAAAATTAGACATATTAAGCTACTCATAGTGTCTTCAGCTACCTCCGAAAGCCACAGCTGGACTGATGGTGAGGGGCTACATGATGAAATGTGTAGTTTAGTATTAGTTTCCTTTCTGCAAAATTAGACATATTAAGCTACTCATAGCGTCTTCGGTTACCTCCGAAAGCCACAGCTGGACTGATGGTGAGGGGCTGCATGATGAAATCTGTAGTTTAGTATTAGTTTCAACTTTAACGAAATTAGATATATTAATCATAGTGTCTTCAGCTACCTCCGAAAGCCACAGCTGGACTGATGGTGAGGGGCTGCATGATGAAATGTGTAGTTTAGTATTAGTTTCCTTTATGCAAAATTAGATATATTAAGCTGCTCATAGCGTCTTCAGTTTCCTCCGAAAGCCACAGCTGGACTGATGGTGAGGGGCTGCATGATGAAGTGTGTAGTTTAGTATTAGTTTCTTTTCCGCCAAATTAAATATCAGTTACACAAGTTGTTTATGATTACTTCCGCAAGTCATAGCTGGTCTAATGATGAAGGGTGAGAAAATGAATTGATGTAATCTGGTTTAGATTTCTTTCATTGCAATTTTGAATTTCCATAAGCATAGTTTCTTTTGTGTTCAGTTGGCAGCAAGAATAGTTTAGTTTTTATATTCACTAGTTTCTTGTTTTGATTCATTAGATTAACAGCACTTTCCATTTCAGCAGTTTACTTTCTTTTGTCATTGTAATTTCAATTTTCTTTTAAAAAGTTTTGAGATTGGTAAATCATTATAGGGGATATCACTTCCTTGAACAAATATAACCAAGCTTGCTTTTCACTTTAGAATTTCCATTTCACCTTAGAAAGACCAAAAACGACAAAAAGTTAAGAAAGAGGTTATCTTGCACATATAGTGCGCCGCACTTCATCAGCTTACGATTCCCGGATTGACAAATTAAATGCAGCAATTTAGGACACACTAAATTGACCAAACAATAATCAACTGCTGTCATGGGTTTTGGCACCTTTGACTTGAAGTGGCTCATCATCATTTTGCCTTGTGAAATGTCAAATGCTGACATTAACCTTTCCTGATTATGTGGAGCCATTTTCAAATATTGATCATATACTTTCATTCTCAATGGATCATTCTTTGCCTTTATATTAATGAAGGTTCTTTTTATATCCCCTGTATCTGTTTTTGGTGGCCTAAAAGAGGATACTTCAGTACTCAACTACTTTTGCAAAGCTTTTCCTTTCTGGCCTGTGTTTGTTTCACTAACTGTGCCAGTTAGTTGACTGTCTTCCCTTCCATCATCAAATATTTCATCAATGATTTCCACATCTGGAAGTGGATCTGGTTTCTGTTTTTTGGCTTGATGTATCTCTGCGGATTTTTTGGGAGTAGTATCTGGAATCTGCCTTTTCTTGCTCATTTCTACATTGGATGGAGTTTGTAATCCTGAAACTTCGGGATGATTTACTTGAATGGGAGAAACTTGTGTTTGATCAGGTGCTTTGGAGGTTTGAGGTTTCTCTGCCATGACTAAAGTTTCAATGACTAGTATCTCAGGTTCCTTTCCTTTGCCTTTTGATTCTGCTACAACTGATGAACTGCCTTCCTGTAATCTCTGCTGTAGATTTGCTGCTGAAGAAGTGCCAATGTGAGGTACCTGCACTTGACCACAAGATTCTAGGTCATACTTCTTCTCAAGATCTTTCATAATTTTATTCATTTTGTCTTCTTCACTTTCTTCCTCAACTAGTGTTCCTTCAACCCATTCATCTTGGTTAGCATATTGTTCTATATCAGGAATCTTGTGGTGTATGTAAGGGGATGATTTGTTCTTTATTCTTTTTTCACAGATAAAACCAAATGGATCATAAGGAACCCAACAGAAAGTTCTTTGGAACTTGCAATGGATTTGTAGTATATTTTCTGCTTCTCGCTCGGCCTCCCTAGAGTTGCAGATGAAAGGACCTAATTGACTTTTGATCCTTAGTTGGGCTTTCTTCTTCACACTACAAAAATGGATCACATCTGAATTATTCATTTGCCTGAAGTATTCCAAGGCAAAAATTCTCATGGGCACATATCTTGGCAACTTGAATGGATGTAATTCACATCCATAGATTCTGATGACTGAATGGTTTTGATATAAATACCAATCTCCAACTTTATAAGTCCTTGAAAGTTGCAAGGTCTTCTTGATTTCATTACTGAGCCTTGGAGGAGGGATTCCCGTTAACAAGGTAGTTGCAGGATATACAAAAAGATCGATGAACTCAGTATAGGAATATGGAGAATTATAGGAAGAATGAATTATGGGAGACCAAAATATAACTGACCTAGGGTTTCCCTTGGCATCAAGCTTTTTAACAGGGAAAGGGAACTTCTCTGATTGATAAAAGATAATGAGATGATAAATAACTAAGGAATATTTAAAAACTTTCTCATCATCTAGCCTCATGAACTGGTCATGGATCTTATTGGCTATGAAAGAGGCAAAGTCATATTTAATTTCAGGAGGTTGCCCAGGAGTAAAGATAGACAGCAAAACCAAGGTTATTTCATCAACATATTCACTTGTATTGAAACCTAAGACAAAATATATCATATTTAGGATGAGCCTTCCCAACTTAGTGAAATAATAAAAACCATAGGGAGGAGGTCCCTTAGGTTGATGTTCAGGCAACATAAAATTCTGGCAAATGGACTCCAATTTTTCTGGGGTCAATTGATTAGACTTTTCAATCAGTTCTTCCATAGACAAGGGTGCTAATTCTTGATCTGGTTCAAAATGTAGCATTGCATTGATAGCCTGGGGAGTAATGGGGAAAAGAACACTCTCGTCAGGGGATATTACAACTCTTTGAGTGGGATCATAGTTAGAATGGTAATAGTGGATAATTTCTGGGAAAGTAATGACTGAGGGGATGAGATATCTCGGGAGATTGGATTCCCACAACCCAATGACATCTTGCCCCTTCGAATAATCGTCTCTGCAGCGACAATAACTCAGAAGGGGGCTTTCATCAAAATGCAAGTCTTTAATCTGAAAATCTTTATCCACTAAGGGCAAATATTCTAACTCTCTGTGAGGGGCATTCAGTGGAGTCACATTCAGGGCTGCCGGAGCTTCCATTTTGGTTCTTGTGGATTCAAAACGGAAGTTTCTGGGTTTTCTTCACAAGCCGGGGCACAATTTCAGTTTAAATGAAGGAAATTAGCACAATTGCAGTTTCAGGGGAACAATTCACAGTTTTAAACCTCAGAGAATGATCTCAGTGATAAAATTTAATCACTAATCCAGTGGAAAACAAGGAAAACAGACTTTCTTTTGAAGTTCGAAGCGCTATAGGATAAATACCTGTTCTTGGAGGAAAGATGGCTTTTAACAGGTATCAGGCGGTAGCAGGAGGATGCTTGAACACAGGTCTGGCGGAATTCTGGAGCGAAATCGAATAGAACAGTGGATTTTAGTGAAAATTCGAATTTCTTAGCGGAAGGCACAGTCGCTTTCGAATAACGAAAATGACATAAAAAACACGAAAAATTGTTTTATTTCCAAGTTAAAAAGGGATTTTTTATTTTTTCGAGGACTGACGTCATCGATGTACGCGCTGACGTGTGCAGGGGTCGAGTGGTAAGCGGTTAGTCCCCGCACCGCTTATTGGCAAAGGTGGTTTTTAATGCGAGGGCAGCGATTCCATTGGGCGATAGACGCGTGGCCGGTGGACTATTTCAATACCGCCATTCCCCCGCGCGTTAAAGTGCTGACAAGGGACGACTAGCGGGATGAATGTTAGCCGTAGATCTGTGGAGGGGCGATCCAAAGGTGGAAGGGACGGGGAGATGGTGGGGCGTTATTGTGCGGGCCCGGCGGGGTTTTAAACATGATTAACGTTATTAAACATCTAGGGGGGTGTCTAATAGGTGGAAAAGGTTGGTTATTAACTAATTCTAATAATTAATTAATCCCACTGTATAATGGAAATAGGGGTCGCGGTGGGGTTTCGATTGTGGTTGAAACGTCGGGTGGGATGCCAGGTGGATGTGCCACGGTGGCATAGGAGCTTTTCCGAAGTTTTTTAGTTTGAAAAACTTTGGTTTTCTTTATATTTTTGTGTTAAACATACAGATCATATGTTTAAAGTTTTTCTCATATATGTTTTTTATTATATGATAAATTAACCGATATAATTAATTTACCATAGGGGCGGGAATATTATATAATGATATATTTTAACCAAAGGGGTTGTATAGTGGGTTTTTATTTGAAAGCACGGGGAAATAAATACTTTGGCTAAACTTTATAATAGAGGGGTTTTTGGATATTTATATAAAAGGTGTTATATACTTAGGATAGGGCATTTCACTAGGGATTTAATAACTAGAGTTAAACATTAATATGACAAAGGGACAAGGGAACTCAAAATACTTTGCACATCTAAGAAAGTGACAATTTCTGAAGTAAATTGCAATATCTCATCTTCAACACTTAAACTTAGAATAGTAAGTTATTTTGAGGGATTCTTATGGAATTTTGCATAATTTTCCTAAGCAAAATGGGATTTTACTTAGGAAAAGATTGAAAGTGAAATGATAATGGATAACTTCAAGTACTTAGGTCTTTTTGATCATCAAGCCGAGGTTCCGGTCCCTCCAAAATTCAAGGAAATGCCTTGAGCCCCTTTGATCTCCAAATACCTTAGCACTTTGGGGAAATTAGTAAAAACTTAGGGAAAAAGTGATGTGGGAAGTTAATGATTTTGACTTTACTTTCTGTGAATTCTTCAGTGCATTTTCTGCTTGAGTACTTGTGATGAAGGTAAAATATTAAACATATTCAGCACCGTCATTCATCACATAAAACTTTGCAACACCATCTACCTACCCTATCTACTTGACACTACCATTTTCTCTTCTTTATTAGGGTGCATTTAGACTTGCAAACCCTTATCAATATTTTTCTTTTTACAAGGCAAATCTATCTAATTCTACCCTTATTACATCCAAGGGCTCAGATTAAACTGTTGAGCACCTTTTATTAACTCTACCTATCTACTTATCTGCCAAGATTAAACTGTTTGGTCAGATATTTATTCTCTAATCTACAACATGAAATTGAAAAATGAATGATTCAAGTTTAAATAGTTTGACCCTTCATAAATTGTGGCAAAAGTTTGACAAGCTGCACACAATCACTTATTTACAAAAAAATGAAATAGTAGTGGCATTTGGATTTGCACACTTTCCTTGGTCTATTTTTTCTTGGGGTTCATTTCTTTCACTTTTTTGACCACTTTATTTTTCTTACCCTTTGATTTTTCTTTTAGGGTATACCCTCTTTACATTTTTTAAATTTTTTGACTTTTTTTTGGTTTTTCAAGAATATGGAACACCTTTGCTCAAGAAAAAGGTTTGAACATATTCCATAGTTCAATCAAGACAATCATGAAAAATGACACCTATTGGTATAGGAATCTAACACTGGCTCCACTTGGGGATGGCTTTTCCTTGTGAAAAGTCAAGAACAGCAGGTCAGTTGCCTCAAAATGTCTTCAAACTAAACCATGTAATCTCCTTCTTCTGGTAGCTTTATTGTATATATGATAGTGGAACTTTTGAAGCTTAGGGCCTTCGCTTCGGGCTTCAACTTCAGCAATTCACCATCCACTCAAAACTTAAAACTTTGTTTCCTAGTTAGAAATCTTCTGCCTTGTTCCAATCCCAAACATGCATTTGCTGTGGCTGAAAATCTTGAATTTAATATAGTCCTTTTCTGCAACCTGAAATCTGATCTGAAACTAAAACAACACACAAAAATTTTCAAACCAACTTAATGAAAAACTATCTGAAAATTAAAAACTAAAAAAATGCTCAAAATTATGAGCTTATTAGCACTCATTTACCTACTCTAATCTACTAAAAATCTTGTTAAATCAGGTAATACAAAAATGCCAATGAAGCCAATCAAGTAGCTGTAAAAATAAATGGATAACTTGATTGCTTGTGATCAAAATTGGAAGTATATTATGATCATGTGCCTTTATAATAAATGATATGATGTGTAAAGGCCACTTTTGATGTATTTGATCCTTATAGAGAAAATATGTTTGCATATTTGGGCTCAAAAGATTCTCCATATAATATGATACAGGATCAATAAAAGCATGATGTATGTTATTTACTTCTAGGCCTTCAATGACTAATTGTTCAATTGAATTATGAATATTAGACCATGAACTTATTTCTTCAGTCTTGTATTTGAAAGAATAATCATCTTCAATATGCAAGTCAAAAGATAGTACAATTTCCTCTTGCTTTGGAGAAGGAAGATTTTCAAAGAATTCTTTAGGATTTCAGAAATTGTATGACTGAATTTGAGAATGCAAAAGTTTGATTTCATTTTCATAATTTTCAGAAATTATATCAAGAAGCCATTTTTTAACTTGAGGAGAACATTTTCTTGTTTTCAAGAGAAGAAAGAAAGCTCCTAGAAAATCCTCATCAAACTGAATTTTTGATAACTCATCCCTGAATTCATTTAAAATTTCATCAAATGAAAGACTTTCCACAAACCCTGTCATCCAGTATCACTATTAATGCTTTCGAATATGGATTATTTGGTTGTGGAATTGCTCTGAAACTTGAAGCTCTGGATCTCTGATCAACAGTGTCTTGATTGGAAAATGATATCAAAAGAGTCAGAAGAATGATGCTCAAATGTGCATGGCGATTTTATATTTACAATTTTCAAAAGAGATAAATTAAAAAATAATCTAAGATCTTCTCTAAAATACAATATACATTGAAAAACCCTATCAATTTAGAAAGAACATAATGTCTTGGATGACAATCCAAGTTGAAAGCCTGATCTTTCCATATTGTTCTTTGAGGTTCATTCCTCCAGTGGAGTCTTGATTCTGAAATTGATTTGGAGTCGCCAGGTGGATGATTTTAACCTTTGTGTGTCTGATCCCTGTCCACCATCATAGATCAGATCTAAACCTGTAAAACAATTTTGAAGAAAAATTTAGTTCTTCAGGAAACCAAATTTTGAATATTTTATGATTATTTTATTTTTTTTATGAATTTTCAAAACAACTTCTATGATTTCTTTAAGAAATTTAAGATTTTTAATTAAAATTTTCTCAAAGATTTATTAAACTAGAGAGTCTGATTGAATGTTTTGAATCCAAAGTTCAGTTTATAAGCTAAACCAGAGATAGACCGAAGCAGCATTTGTTTACTATGCAGTTGCAGAGCAAAAGCATTTCAAAGGCTACCTGGCTGATCTTCAGACTCTGTCTATAGCTTATAAATCAAACAATAGTATCAATAAAATGATTAAGGTCCCCAGTATGGTCGCCACTATGTTATCACTCAGGTTTTCCTTGTAGTTGTGGAAAAGGAAAGTATACCCGAGGTAACCACAAACCAACCTTCAGATGCAGAATCTAGCCAATCTGCATCTAGAGAGGGCTCTCTCTTTATGATTTATCTTTGTTCTTAGAAGGTTTTAGGCTAGTAATAAGTCCAAGAATTTTTTTGAAAATGGTGGAATCCGTCAACTAAGGGCAAGGTTGAAGATTTTCAGTCCATTGGGCTATGGAGTCAAAGGATGGCTTTACTGGATTTCTATTCTACACACAAGATGGCTTTGCAGGGCAAGATAGCCAGACAGAGAACAATCCTTAAAATTTAAAGTGGATGAGATGATTTTGAAGGATGAAAGGCAACTAAGAATCTTTCACCATGTTCAAAAGAAAGAAATGAAATGACTACAAACAAAGAGCAATGAAGAATTCTTTATTATAGTAATCAAGAATGTTTAAATCAGCAAAACAAGAGCATTTAAGAATTCGTGCTTATAACCAATTTAGAGGAAAACATTAAGAATAATCACATCTGAAATCAGAGTACAATTAAGTAAATTCTGATTCAATCCTTTATGTAAATTATTCAGAAATGGATACAATGATATTATAAACTGATATAAAACTTAAGACATAGGATAGAAAGACTTATTGAACTGCAGTCCGACACATGAATCCTGCAAAAATTCCTGAGCTTCAAATTGTCATCCAGTAAGCCACAAATAAATTTCTCCAAAATGATTTTATTCCAAAAACTTCAATGTGACAGCCAAGCAATAGAATCCACCCTCAATACTCTCTTTGAGAGTTTATTTATACAAAAAATAATTGAAAAAATCTCACACTAACTAGCCAATAATCTAGGGTGACTAAAGAGTAATTTACAAATAAACAGGAGACAAATGGTCTCGTAGATAGAATAATAAGTAACTGCTGATGTGCTGGAGGTAAGTGCTGAAATAGGGCTCGGTGCTGTCCCTTGGAGTAATTTCTTTGCTTGTTTGATACTCTTTGTCTTTACGGATACTCTTTAACCTGTTCAACTGATATTCTTTAACCTATACTCATTTTTATCTTTCACATAATAGTAAAAAGATAAAATTCTCATCCTGAAGATAATTTTCATAGAATTTCCAATAAGTTGTTCCACCATTGATCTTCTGCTATTACGGTTCTTTTAAGTTTCCTCAACGTTTCATCAGCCTCTGTGAGTTTGTAAAAAGTGGGCTGATCAGGGAACAAATACTTTATTTCATGTTCAAGATGAAATAAATTCTTCAACTCGAGATTTCTTCCATATAACAAAGAGCCTGCAACTCAGAACAGTACCATGTCTTAGTATGACATTTATTTTCTTAACATAGGTTTCTAGGGCTAATATCCGTCCTCCATAGACCTGTAACCAAATGTCTAACAAACCTAAATTTTCCTCTAGTATTAATGCCATCATCCTCTGAAAGCACTTCCTCTCCAAATTCTGCATAAAGGTTCTTTTGATGAAAACTCTTTTTATCTCCAAAATGGTGCCGGTCCTGTCCTCAATTCCTAATACTGCAAGCTGTTGCTTAGTTCTGGTGTTCAAAAATTGAATAAGTTGATTGGCCTGCTTAGGTCTGCCTCTTAATTCATCTCTTGTTCTGTTTATTTCTTCCTGAGCTACTTTGACCAAATCATTTTGTTCAAAAATTGCTTGAACAGAGGGCCAAATACTTTTTATTAACTCAATTATATTACCCCAAAGAATTTCATTTATTTCCTTTAAAGGCTTTTCTAATGAAAGATCTTTTTCTAAAGCCTAACTAATCATCTAATCTTTTGAATTTCCTAGTATTATCAAAGAATCGGTTTTCTAGATACTGAGAATAAGCCCAAATTTAAATTGTAACTTTTGTGGTTTGATGTTTCAGGATTCCTAATTGGTAAACTTTCCATTTGTTTTAATTAACTCATCGAATCCAACCTAAGTACGTACTTTCAATGGGTTTCCTTGCTTTGTTGATTTGCTAGTTGTGGTACCCGTAGTTGCAGCTTCAGGGTGGATGCCTTCGCTTGATAGTTTCATTTTCCTCTAAAGTTTGTTCCAATTCTTCTTCGTTTCACTTAGTTGCCACCTCTAACATAACTCCATTACCTCTTCTTGTGAATTCCCCTTTAAAACTTCTTGGGTCTGGGGGTGCCTTGAGGCTGGAAATTTCAGCTGCTTTCTCAGTGCAGCTATGTCATCATCTTTCTTCTTAATCAATGCCTCAATGCTTTTAATATCTTTGGGGTTGTGACCCAAGCTGATGATTATGTCTTCCAGAGACTTTATTTTGTTATCTTTGGCCTGAGAAGAGGCCTTTTCAATTTGCAATTGGGCGCTTGTGTTATTTAAATAATCTTGCAGCATTAAGGTTGCCATGGATTTATTAGTAAGAGTGGAATACACCATTTCCCCAGTTTGTTTATGCAGCTCTATCTAGTCCAAAGGATGAATGTCCTTTGCGAGGACCTCAAAATTTGTTCTAATATAATCAGTTGCTGTCATGGGTTTTGGCAGCTTTGACTTGAAGTGGCTCATCATCATTTTGCCTTGTGAAATGTCAAATGCTGACATTAACCTCTCCTGATTATGTGGAGCCATTTTCAAATATTGATCATATACCTTCATTCTTAATGGATCATTCTTGGCTTTTATATTAATGAAGGTTCTTTTAATATCCCCTGTATCTGTTTTTGGTGGTTTGAAAGAGGATACCTCAGCACTTAACTGCTTTTGCAAAGCTTTTCCTTTCTGGCCTGTGTTTGTCTCACTAACTGTGCCAGTTAGTTGACTATCTTCCCTACTCACTGTAAATATTTATCAATGATTTACATCTCGAAGTGGATCTGGGTTTATGTTTCTCGTTTGATAAAGTTTTGAGGACTCTTGGAGGAGTGTATCTGAACCTCGCCTTTTCTTGCCTACTTACATTGGATGAGTTTGTAATCCCGAAATTTCGTAGATGTTTGATTCCGAGTGGGAGAAACTAGGATTGATCGTGCCTGAGGTTTGAGGTTTCCTTCATGACTAAAGTTTCCTGATGACTCAGACTGTGCCTGCTTCTGCCTTTGATTCTCATAACCGATGAACCGCCTTCCCTAGAATCTTGCTGTGGATTTGTCTTTGAAGTGCCAATGTGAGGGCCTGGTTAATGACCACAAGATTCTAGGTCATACTTCTTCTCAAGATCTTTCATAATTTTATTCATTTTGTCTTCTTCACTTTCTTCCTCAACTAGTGTTCCTTCAACCCATTCATCTTGGTTGGCATATTGTTCCATTTCAGGAATCTTGTGGTGTATCTAAGGGGATGATTTGTTCTTTATTCTCTTTTTACATATAAAAGAAAATGGGTCATAAGGAACCCAACGGAAAGTTTTTTGGAACTTGCAATGGCTTTGTAGTATATTTTTTGCCTCTGGCTCGGCCTCCCGAGAATTGCAGATGAAAGGACCTAATTGACTTTTGATCCTTAGTTGGGCTTTCTTTTTCACACTAAAAAAATGAATCACATCTGAATTATTCATTTGCCTGAAATATTCCAAGGCAAAAATTCTCATGGGCACATATCTTGGCAACTTGAATGGATGTAATTCACATCCATAGATTCTGATGACTGAATGGTTTTGATATAAATACCAATCTCCAACTTTATAAGTCCTCGAAAGTTGCAAGGTCTTCTTGATTTCATTACTGAGCCTTGGAGGAGGGATTCCTGTCAACAAGGTAGTTGCAGGATATACAAAAAGATTGATGAACTCAGTATAGGAATATGGAGAATTATAGGAAGAATGAATTATGGGAGACCAAAATATAACTGACCTAGGGTTTCCCTTGGCATCAAGCTTTTTAACAGGGAAAGGGAACTTTTCTGATTGATAAAAGATAATGAGATGATAAATAACTGAGGAATATTTAAAAACTTTCTCATCATCTAGCCTCATGAACTGGTCATGGATCTTATTGGCTATGAAAGAGGCAAAGTCATATTTAACTTCAGGAGGTTGTCCAGGAGTAAAGATAGACAACAAAACCAAGGTTATTTCATCAACATATTCACTTGTATTGAAACCTAAGACAAAAGATATCATATTTAGGATCAACCTTCCCAATTCAGTGAAATAATAAAAACCATAGGGAGGAGGGCCCTTAGGTTGGTGTTCAGGCAACATGAAATTCTGGCAAATGGACTTCAATTTTTCTGGGGTCAATTGATTAGACTTTTCAATCAGTTCTTCCATAGACAAAGGTGCTAGTTCTTGATCTGGTTCAAAATGTAGCATTGTATTGATAGCCTGGGGAGTAATGGGGAAAAGAACACTCTGTTCAGGGGATATTACAGCTCTTTGAGTGGGATCATAGTTAGAATGGCAATAGTGGATAATTTCTGGGAAAGTAATGACTGAGGGGATGAGATATCTCGGGAGATTGGATTCCCACAACCCAATGACATCTTGCCCCTTCGAATAATCGTCTCTGCAGCGACAATAACTCAGAAGGGGGCTTTCATCAAAATGAAAGTCTTTAATCTGAAAATCTTGTCCATACTCATACATTCTAACTTCTCTCGTGAGGGGCATTCAAAGGGAGTCACATCGTGGTCAGCTTGAAAGCCCATTTTGTCTGTGATTCAAACGAGTTTCTGCCAGTCAGGCGCAATTTCAGCTTTGTGGAAGGGAAATTAGCACAATTGCGCTCTAATATACATCTGCCATGAACCTCGTAGGAATGATCTCAGTGATAAAATTTAATCACTGATCCAGTGGAAAACAAGGAAAACATATTTTCTTTTGCAGTTTCGAAGCGTTATAGGATAAATACCTGTTCTTGGAGGAAAGCTGGCTTTTAACAGTATCAGAAGTAGCAGAGGATGCTGAATACGTGTCCATAATTTTGGAGCGAAATCGAATAATGGATTTTAGTGAAATTCACTTTTAGCTTTAAGGCATGTTGTGCTGGACAACGAAAAGACATAAAAAACAATGCTCAGTTCTGTTTTATCGCTGTGCGGGATTTTATTTTTCAGGACCGACGCTACCGCACGGCCGACGTGTGTGGGTTTCCAAATGGGTAAGCGGTTAGTCCTCAGACCTTTGTTGGCAAAGGTGGTTTAAGGAGGGCACATTCCATTGGGTGATGGACGCGTGGCCGGTGGACTATTTCAAAACCACCAAGTCCCTGCGCGTTAAAGCTCTGACAAGGGACGGCTGGTGGAATTGATGTGGAGCGTTGATCTGTGGAGGTGCGATCCAAAGGTGGAAGGGACGGGGAGATGGTGGGGCGTTATCGTGAAGGCCCGGCGGGTATTTAAACGTGATTAACGTTATTAAACATCCCGGGGGGCGTCTAATAGGTGGAAAAGGTTGGTTATTAACTAATTATGATAATTAATTAATCCCACTGTATAATGGAAATAAAAATGCGGGGTTTCGCTATCAGGGTTGGAACGACTGATGCTGTGATGCCAATATAGCTATTGTATTTTCCTTCAAGTTTTTTAGCTTGAAAACTTCTTTATATTTATATTTTTGTGTTAAACATACATATCATATGTTTAAAGTTTTTCTCATATATGTTTTTTATTATATGATAAATTAACCGGTATAATTAATTTACCATAGGGGCGGGAGTATTATATAATGATATATTTTAACCAAAGGGGTTGTATAGTGGGTTTTTATTTGAATGCATGGGGAAATAAATACTTTGGCTAAACTTTATAATAGAGGGGTTTTTGGATATTTATATAAAAGGATTTATATACTTAGGATAGGGCATTTCACTAGGGATTTAATAACTAGAGTTAAACATTAATATGACAAAGGGACAAGGGAACTCAAAATACTTTGCACATCTAAGAAAGTGACAATTTCTGAAGTAAATTGCAATATCTCATCTTCAACACTTAAACTTAGAATAGTAAGTTATTTTGAGGGATTTTTATGGAATTTTGCATAATTTTCCTAAGCAAAATGGGATTTTACTTAGGAAAAGGTTAAAGGTGAATGATTATAATGATGAATTATCTCAAGTACTTAGGTCTTTTTGATCATTAGGCTGAGGGTCCGATCCCTCCAAAAGTCAAGGAAATGCCTTGAGCCCCTTTGATCTCCAAATACCTTAGCACTTTGGGGAAATTAGTAAAAACTTAGGGAAAAAGTGATGTGGGAAGTTAATGATTTTGACTTTGCTTTCTGTGAATTCTTTAGTGCATTTTCTGCTTGAGTACTTGTGATGAAGGTAAGAGATTAAACATATTCAGCACCATCATTCATCACATAAAACTTTGCAACACCATCTACCTACCCTATCTACTTGACACTACCATTTTCTCTTCTTTATTAGGGTGCATTTGGACTTGCAAACCCTTATCAATCTTTTTCTTTTACATGGCAAATCTATCTAATTCTACACTTATTGCATCCAAGGGCTCAGATTAAACTGTTGAGCACCTTTTATTAACTCTACCTATCTACTTATCTGCCAAGATTAAACTGTTTGGTCAGATATTTATTCTTTATTCTACAACATGAAATTGAAACATGAATGAGTCAAGTTTAAACAGTTTGACTCTTCATAAATTGTGGCAAAAGTTTGACAAGCTGCACACAATTGCTTTATTACAAAAATGAAATAGTAGTGGCATTTGGATTTGCACACTTTCCTTGGCCTATTTTTTGCTTGGGGTTCATTTCTTTCATTTTCTTGACCAATTTATTTTTCTTACCCTTTGATTTTTCTTTTAGGGTATACCCTCTTTACATTTTTAAATTTTTTGATTTTTTGGTTTTTCAAGAATATGGAACACCTTTGCTCAAGAAAAAGGTTTGAACATATTCCATAGTTCAATCAAGACAATCATGAAAAATGACACCTATTGGTATAGGAGTCTAA
The DNA here is from genome assembly GCA_034641835.2 of Pinus albicaulis. Lineage (NCBI taxonomy): Eukaryota > Viridiplantae > Streptophyta > Pinopsida > Pinales > Pinaceae > Pinus > Pinus albicaulis. The sequence goes on from CM076572.1 coordinate 877,075,289, forward strand.
CAGGAGGCATAAACGTGTCTCCTCAAATTCGAGATCCCTGATCGGTTGTTGACTGAATGGTTCACCAAATATTTTTTTCCATAAATTGAAAAATACCTCACCATGGGTGGTTGTGGGACAGAAGAGGAATTCATCACCCACACTCAATATCTATATTTGGTTTATTCCCAACATGGAACCTTGTATGAGATTATACCTAACACATCGTGACCTTCAACTGATCTAACATGATCTCAACCTCTTGATACACCTCGTGTTGATGGATTTATTGGGTCAGTAGCCAATGATGATAGTAGTGCACTCAAGGCTCCTTCAAAGTCTAATTTCACCACTACCACTACATCCTCCAAACCTTCAAATAACTAGAATAATCCTAGTAAAACCTTTGAGTTAACTATTGTCCAATCTACCATAGTAGAAATATCCTCAAAAGGTAAGAAAAAGGGAAAAGGAAAATCTAAATATGATAACCGTAAATAGGATTCAAATAAGTCATCTACTGATGATGCTTCCAAACACAAGCATAAATATCCTTGTTTAATATGTGATGATGACCATTACACCAAGAATTTTCCTCAACATGCCGAAGTTTCCTGTCTCTTAGAGGGCACACTCGAGACTTTGGCTATCTTAATGAATTTTTCCCATCCCAGCAAAAGAAAATGGTAGATCAACCCCAATCATAAAGAAGCTCCCAAATTTTATGGTTGGCACGGAACCTATTTTTGTTGGCATGCAATTGAAAAATTACCCGAATCCATCGAAATCTCCTATGGTACATGATGGTACTGATAATCCTTCCTCTTCCATACCTCCTAGTTCTGGTCCTCTCTAGATTGAGAGACCTAGTAGTGATTCCATAATCCGACCACCTCCAAAAGGTGTTCTTTGGAAACTGTCTTATAATCTGAATTCCTGAGTTTCTCAACAATATAACATTGTAGAGGATTTATCTCAGGCGCCTTCGATGATGTTGTCTTTGGAAGTCCTTTAGTTGTGTCCATCACAATGGAAGTCACTACTATATGCCACTGGTAGCATTGATCCGGTAGATTCTAACCTTATTAATTTCGATCTTGAGAACTTGTTCCTCACCTCCCATCTCAGGTAGTGTTCATGATTCAAGTTACCCTGATGGGGAAAACAATTCATATGACTTTTTTTTGATGAAGGTGCCTCAACCTACATCATGTCTATCACTTGCTGGAAAGCCATTGGCTTTCCTCCGTTGAATCAATCCCCAAACACTTTGGAAGCATTTGAAGACAATGTTTATTGGCTGTACGACTTTCTCAAAGCCCTACCCATCCTCTTGGAGGAAAAGACAGTGAACCTGGAAGTGGAAGTGGTGGATTCCAACCTGAAGTATAACCTCCTTCATGGACGTAGTTGTAACCATGAAATGATTTGTGTGGTCTCCACCCTCTTCCACATTCTTCACTTTCCTCATCAAGGGAATATTGTGACCACCAATTAGCTCGCTTTTTTCTCCTCTGATTCTTCAACAGGAAACATTCCATATGTTGGGAATACCTGTATCCCCAAAGAGAACATTGAGATGGGCCTTTTCAAGTAATCGTCCCTTACGAGAATTTTTCCACTCCCACCTCCTAATGCCACCACTATCAACATGAGATCATCTAGTCATGATATATGGATTTTTCCTAGTCCCAACCACCTTGAAATATTTGGTGACATTATGCCTCTCAGTTCTGCAGAATAGATGTATCATAGAATTATTCTGGCTTCTGAGGTTATTTCCAAAACTAACAACAAATTGGTTTCATCTCTCGACACATATTGGTAGTATCTCTAGTTAGGTTCTTGGGATTCAGGTGATCCCTTGAAAGAGAAATTCCCCACTAACAAGAGTATCGTGGAGCTTATGTCTCTCGAAGAAAATCCATGGGATGATGGTCATCATCATTCCTCATTTCTCAAGGCCTTAGTGAGATATCCACGTGTCTTTCATCTCGTGTTTCATCTGAATCGACCGGCCTGCTTCACAATCCCATCTTGATTCATGAATTTTTTTCTAAAGGAAACATGGGAAATATATCTGCCACCATTCCCATCGACATCTATGTAAAACCAGGGATTGTCAAGAATGTTCACATTGGTGCCTCTTGTTCCCATAATGAGATCCCTATTTACACCGTTATTTTTAAGGAATTTCGTGATGTCTTCGCAAGGTCTTACGAAGAAAGGCCTGACATAGACCCTAGTATTGTGGTGCACAAAATCCCTACATATCTAAACTCGAAGCCCATTCATCACCAGCTTCATCCTGTGCATCCAAGAAATGGTGTTGCCATAAAAGGGGAAGTTGAAAAAATTCTTAAGGTTGGTTTCATATATCCCGTTCCATTGACAGATTCGGTCTCCAATATTTTTCCCATTACTAAGAAACAAGGGACCATCTGGGTTTGTGTTGACTACCATGATATCAATCGCGCATGTCTTAAAGATAATTACCCCACACCCTTTAACGGTCAAATCATTTATGAATGTGCTGGGAGTGAGATATTTTCTTTTATGGATGGTTTTTGTGGCTATAACTAGATCAACATCACTCCTGCTGCTCAACATAAAACAAATTTTATATGTCCATGAGGAACCTTTGCCTACAAGAAACTCCCTTTTGGTTTGAAAAATGTCAGTGCCACTTTTGAAAGATTTATGTCCTATGCATTTCATGATATTAAACACATGGTTCAACCATATCTTGACAACCTTCTGGTTCATTCCGCGAAATGTCTGGACCACCCCGACCATCTAAGATAAATATTTCTTTGTTGTCGATACTATAATTTATGGTTAAATCCTCATAGATGTGTATTTTGCATAGAATCCGATCACCTCTTTGGTTTTATAATCTCTAAATAAGTCATTTAGATAGATCCTCTTAAAATTGCGGCAATCATAAATTTTCCTCCTCCCTCTTCCATGCACCAATTGCAAAGCTTTCAGGGTAAAGCCAATTTTCTCCATCGGTTCATCCCAAACTACGTCGAGCTTACCAAAGGATTCTCTCGCTTACTGAAAAATGGAATCCCATTCATTTGGGATGAAATTTCCAAAAGATATTTCCATGCTTTGAAGAAAGCACTGATCAATGCTCCTTTATAGCATCCTCCCAACTATCATTGCGATTATTTCCTGTATTTTCCCACAGCAAAGAGCACTATCGGTATGGTGTTGGTTCAAGATGATGATGACATATATGAACATGTAGTTTACTAATTGAGCCGCAATCTCTTCGATGCTGATACCCGTTATGCTCATGTTGAGAAACTTGCATTGGCCATTGTTCATGTTGTTCAACGTTTTTTTCATTACATTCTCCTATGTAAAACACTAGCGATTCCCAACTGCAACCCCATGAATTACATTCTTACATGTCATTTTCTTGGGGAAAAATACTTGAAATGGATTGTTATTCTACAAGAGTTTGACTTAGATTTTGTTGTAGCCAAATCAAATAAATCACTTGTATTTGTTGAGCTGATCTGCGATCTTCCCACTACGGTTGATCACACTCCCTTCGATGAATCGATTCTAGATGACTCACTCTTTCTCATCAGTACTCCAGACCCTTGGTATGGAGATCTCATCATTTATCCCCAAACCCAAACCTTTTGACCAAATCTATCTCACTCTGAGAGACGACAAGTTCATCACCAGTCCCAACCCTATCGCATTATCGGAGATACTTTGTATCACACTGGTGTTGACTCCATCCTCTATCGATGTCTGACGCTAGAGGAAGATGAGAAAGTTCTTAAAGACCACCACTTTGAGGCCTGTGGTGGTCACATGTCTGGCTATGCAACTGCCCAAAAAATCAATCGAGTAGGATACTTATAGCTATTTGTTTTTAAAGATTGCATTCTTGCTGTTTGAAAATGTCATGAATGCCAAATCTATTCTCGAAAAGAATGCACCCCACCCTCACCCTTGCACCTAGTGATGACCATTGGGCCATTTGAAAAATGGGGTATCAATTTCATGACCTATAAACCTCTCTCGGCCAAGGGGCATGGTTATATTATCTTCCCCATCGATTATTTTACAGAGTGGGATAAGGCGATGCCTACATATGATAATGAAGGTCAAACTACGATGAAATTCCTATTTAATCATGTCATAGCCCGGTTCAATGTCCTAACAGCCATTTTCACTTACAATGGCTCTAATTTTCGAAATAATATGATGACAGAGCTTACTTCTTAGCTGCGGCTATGCCATCATAGTGTTGGACCCTTCGTTAAATAGAGAGGGGGGGTGAATCAGTTTATATACAATCGTGGTCTATTAAAACTTTCTTTTACACTTATTTACATCTTCATTTCATGATCAACTTAATATATAATGGAACATCAATCTTAATAAGTGAGCAGCAGTATTAAGCAGATTAAATACAGAATATCAACACATAATCATCATGCACATAGACAAAAGATATAAGTGGAAAGCCATAAGGGAGAAAACCACATATTATTATTATTGTGATGCAAAGGTGTTGGAATTATGATGCAGAGTGTTGTCCTTGATGGAAACCCACTAAATGAAGATGAAGACATGCGACTGTTGACATGTGTTGTCCTTGATGGCAAACCACCTGATGAAGTTATTCTTGACTTGATGGACTTGGTAAATGATGTAAATCTGATGTTTGTTGACAATATGATGCTGAGTGTTGTCCTTGAAAGGCAACCCACTTGATGAAGATGATGACAACTTACTTGATGAGGTTGTGCTTGAGAGAATATGTTCCTGATGAAGAAAATATGATGTTTCTACAGTATGTACAGAAGGCAATGAAGAAAGGAATTCAGAATGTGCTCAAAATATGATGAAAAGAGTATGTCTCTTTGTATACGCGGATCTGTCTAAGGGAAGTCGCGTATGCACGCAGAAAGGAACGTTCCAAGTCGCGTATGGGCAAAAGCGCTCAAAAAGTGCAAAACCAGGGGTAACCACCATGGTATTGATCCATTGTATTGGGTAATGATCCGCCTAATTGACCCCGTCCAGGTAGTTTTGGGCTCATGGTATTGCTTTGGCCCATGGTATTGAAAAAGGGGCTCATGGTATTGAAAAAGGGTAAACCTATATAAGGAGAAGAAATTCATTGTGCAAAAGAGGGGTGTGGGTGCAAGATGTCTGAGCTTGAATGAATACTTCTCTCTGAAGTAGATCTGAATGGAAGGGTTACACTTGAAGACAAATCTGAAGGTATGATGCACCAATGATGAAGAAGGGGATCTAGATCTGAAATGCACTTGTATCTGCTAGATCTGTTTATGGAAGGCCTAGATCTGTGATGAGGCGAACATCTAGGCGAAAATCTGACTGAAGTGAAAAGGGTAAATCTGAATTGAACATCTGATCTGATGAAGTATGCAGCTCTGTAATCATTGAAGATCTATACGCTACTTCGCCGCGGAGGAAGCGCGTATACACGCGGCTTCTCTGAAGTAAAAGCGCGTATGCGCAATAAAATATACACTGAGGTATACGCTGGTTTGTGCGGACGGAAGCGCGTATATACGCGACATCAGTAAAGGGAAAGCGCGTATTCAAACTAGGGTTTGCTGAAGCAAGGGGTATGAAATATCTGATCTATTTTGCTGTGTTTCCACTATCTGATCTGTGTTGATAAGTATCTGTTGGTGATGTATGTTTGTGCTTAAAAGAATGGAAAGGGTCCAGTTTGAAAATATGATGAAATGTGGCTTGCAAGTGTTGTTCTATTGAAGTTGTTGGATCCAGTGTGAAAATTGATGAAACGTGGTCCAAGGTGGTGCTGAAGGTTGTAGCCTTCAGTCAGGGGGTTGTAGCTCCCTTCCAGGTGAGGCTGGTAAACGAGATCGGGGGGTCGTAGCTCCCTTCCAGGAGAGGCTGGTAAACGAGTCATGGGGTCGTAGCTCCCTTCCAGGAGAGGCTGGTAAACGAGCGCAGGTGGGTGCCTGCGTGCTGGTCAAGTCTGCGCCAGCACATATGTTGTAAGATGTTTTCTCTATAATAAAATATTGAAGGCCGAGCAACTGCAGCGGTGGTTTTCTCCCGATTTGGGTTTCCACCTAAAAATCCTGGTGTTCATGTGTGATCCTTTGTGTGATGGTTTATTCTGTTCTTACTGCACATGTTTACTGTTTATTGAACATCTGATGAATGAATGATGGAATAATATAAGTGAAGATTTAATGATAGATCTAGATCTCTGTGTATATGCTAGTTTCATAAAGGGAATCCGCGTATATACGCTAGTTTACTGAAGGAAAGTAGCGTATGGGTTTTTAAGGAATGAAAAAGTAAAAAGATTTTATTATGAAGTAAATACTGATTCACCCCCCCCTCTCAGTATTTTTCCCAACAATTGGTATCGGAGCGTGGTCCTTCTGCAGAAGCTTGATCGCTTGAAGGAGATCTGTCGCAATGGGAAGTCAAGAAGGAGTGATGTCTATAAATCCACCTCTATTCAATGGAAGAAATCTGATTTTCTGGAAGGTTCGAACAAAAGCATATCTGCAAAGTCTTGGTGTAGATGTATGGGCAATCGTGCAAGAAGGTTATCAATACCCGACAAATATTCCTACTGATGCAGCTGAAAGGAAGAAGTATGAAACCAATGCCAAAGCAGTAAATGTCTTGCTAGGAAGCATGTCTGAATCAGAATTTGCTAAAGTGATGCAGCTACATTCAGCAAAAGATATATGGGACAAAATCATTTTAAGCTATGAAGGAGACACAAAGGTAAAAAGTGCAAAACTCCAAACTCTTAGAATTGAATATGAAAATTTGAAGATGCATAGTGATGAGAGTGTTGCCAGTTTCTTTCTTCGTCTGGATGATATTGTAAATCGAATGAGAAATTTGGGTGAAACCATAACTGATACTACTCGGGTGGAAAAGGTCTTAAGATCCTTGACTTCAAAATTTGACTCTAAAGTTTCAGCTATTGAAGAAAGGCAAGATCTGCAAACGCTTACTATTGTTCAATTACATGGTACTCTAACTGCTTTTGAAATGAGACAAGGAGGTCCTTCTCAAATAAGAGAAGCTACTTTTAAGGCATCTACAAAAGGAAAGGAAAAGGAAGTTGTCAAAGAATCCAGCTATATATCCGATGAAGAAGAAGCAAATTTCGTGAGAAAGCTCCAACTAGGTACTGGAAGATTCAAAGGTAATCTTCCCTTCAAATGTTTTGAGTGTGGAAAAGTTGGTCATTATGCTGCAAAATGTCCTTATAAAGGAAAAGAAGTAGTAAGAAGGAATAAGAACCGATCTAGCTCTAAGTTACTATACTAATGAAGATAGTGATGGGTCATCTAATAGTGAGGAAGAATGTGAAGAAGATCTTAGACTTCTCATGGCATTTGAACAAAAAGAAGAAAAGGATACTTTTATGGATGCTCTAGAGGAAAACGATTTTCTTGAAGAAAATAATCAACTCAAAATTCGCTTAGAAGAACAAAAGATAATCAGAGAGACCATTGAAAAACAGCTTGAAGAAGCAAAGAAACATATTGAAAAACTAGAATGTGAAGTGGTAAGTCAAAGAAAAGAAGTTGAGAAAGAAAAAACCTTGAATCTTAGATTTGATAAAGGATCTGAAACCTTAGATGAGATCATCAAGGTACAACGTTCTCCTCTTATAAAGATAGGTCTTGGATATACCGGAGAATCTTCTCAAACTTCAGCACCAAACTATCTAAAAGCAGTTACAGGTGGTTTACATCATTCAGTCACTCAGCAAGGGAATAAAGGATCTCTACAGGGAAAGCAGGACCATCTCAATTCAAGGTACACTAACAGGGATAGCTTTCAAAGACACTACAACCAACAAGTAAATTCAAATAGAAGATTCCATGATCGCAGAAATTTCTACTTCAATGGGCAATGTTTCACTTGTCACAATTTTGGTCATAAAGCTATTCAATGTGTTGCATATAAAACCATCATGACAAGAGAAGCAAGAAAGAAAAGGTTGGATACCGAACCAAAGAAGAATACCTATAACAATTTTTCTCCTCTTCAAAGTGAAGTTGAATGTACTTATTGTAATAACTTTGGCCATGAAGAATCTGAATGCAGGAACAAGATCCAGCCAAAAGAACATGTTCCCTCAAGCTCTAAAGTGTGGAAAAAGAAAGAACCGCCAGTTGAAAATTGTGGGATAGCATTATTTGCATAAGGTGAAGAAAATCAATGGTACATCGATAGTGGGTGCTCAAGACACATGACAGGTGACAAAAGTAAACTTCATACTTATAATGCTCTAGAAAAGGAAAAGAAAGTTACTTTTGGAAATGATACTCCTGCTGTAATTAAAGGAAAAGGGTCAGTATTTCTAAAAGAAAAAGTGAAGGCTAAAGATGTCATGTATGTTGATGGATTAAGGAATAACCTGTTAAGTGTTAGTCAAATGTGTGATCAAGGTGCAGAAGTGGTTTTCAGTTCCAAAGAATGTGTGGTTCGTGATCTTGATACAGGTAGAATCATTATAAAAGGAAAAAGAAATCCAAGAAAACTGTATGTACTAAACGGCATAGATCAATGTTACTTGAGAAAATCTTCAGAAAATTGGCTATGGCATAGAAGGCTAGGGCATCTGAGTTTCTCTCAAATCAACAAAGCATGCAGACTTCAAGCTGTTCGTGATCTTCCCAAGGTCAATCTTCCAGAAAGTATCATATGCAAATCTTGTCAATTTGGTAAGCAGACCAGAGTACGATTCAATGCCAAAGAAGGATCATCAAGTAAGCCTCTTGAACTCATTCATACTGACATTTGTGGACCTATGAGGAAAAATTCATTACATGGGGATGAATACTATATCTTATTTATTGATGACTACTCTAGAATGTGTTGGATCGGGTTCATTAAACACAAAGATCAAGCATTTGAAAAATTTCAGAGCTTCAAAGCATTGGCAGAAAATGAATTAGATCTAAAAATCAAGTGTCTTAGATCCGATCGAGGAGGAGAATATTCATCAAATGAATTCTTTGAATTTTGTGAACAACATGGCATAAAAAGACAATTCTCTGTAGCAGGCACTCCACAACAAAATGGTGTAGCAGAAAGAATGAATAGAACAATTGTCCAAATGGCTAGAGCTATGCTAGCTGATTCTGGCATTTCAAACATGTTCTGGAGTGAAGCAGCATTTACAGTTGTTAACATTCTCAACAAGGCTCATGTTCGGGTGAATAGTGACAAAACTCCATATGAACTCTGGTATGGTAAGTCTCCCACTGTGAAGCATTTTAAAGTTTTTGGAAGTAAATGCTTTATCAAAAATAATGATGAAAAGCTTGGCAAGTTTGAACCTAGATCAGATGAAGGGATATTTCTTGGTTACACATCTTCAAGAAAAGCATACACATGTTACAATAAAAGGCTTCAAAAGGTTGTTGAATGTATTGATGTTGTTATTGATGAGTCTCCTGCAGCTCCTAAAGAAGAAAAACAAACAACAAAAGAAGATGATAACGACATATGGCCTTCTACATCAGATGGAAATGATATAGACAATGGATCCAATGAAGAACCTGAAGACGATCTATCTGAAAAAGCTCCATCCAGATATGTTCAAAAGAATCATCCTGAATCTCAAATTTTGGGTGACAAAGAATCTGATGTACGAACAAGGAGAACTCTTGTAGGATCTTTTAATCATTTGGCACTCATATCCACAATTGAACCACACAATGTTAATGAAGCTAGCAAATATGAATGTTGGAGGCAAGCCATGGATGACGAACTTGTTCAAATTGAAAAGAATGACACTTGGGATTTGGTTCCAAGACCTCATGATAAAAATTTCATTGGAACTAAATGGATTTTCATGAATAAGTTAAATGAGAATGGGGATGTTGTAAGAAACAAAGCTAGACTGGTTTGCAAAGGGTATACTCAACAAGAAGGTATAGACTTTGAAGAAACTTTTGCTCCTGTAGCTAGACTTGAAGCCATAAAAATGTTTCTTGCTTTTTCAAGTTATCAACACATCAAAGTTTATCAAATGGATGTTAAATCTGCTTTTCTTAATGGTGATCTTGAAGAAGAAGTATATATAGAACAACCAGAAGGATTCATTTTGGGAAATGATGCAAATCTTGTTTGTAGACTCAAAAAGGCTCTACATGGTCTCAAACAAGCTCCAAGGGCTTGGTATTATCGTCTTGACAAATATCTTCATCAACAAGGATTTTCAAAAGGGTCTGCTGATAGCAACTTATACACAAAAGTTGAAAATGAAAAACTATTGATTGTGGTTGTATATGTTGATGACATCATTTTTGGGAGTAACGAAGAATCTATGAGTCAAAAATTTGCCTCTATCATGCAGCAAGAATTTGAAATGTCTCTACTTGGGGAACTAACATTCTTTCTTGGCTTGCAAGTGCATCAAGCTGCAGATGGTATATTTCTGTCACAAACAAAATATCTTAAGAAAATTCTGAAGAAGTATGGCATGGAAGAATGCAAACCTGTAAGTACACCAATGATAACCGGATGCAGTCTCAGTTCTAATGATGATTCTCCCACAGTGAATCAACCAGAATACAGATCGATGATAGGAAGTCCGCTTTATCTCATCGGGACTAGACCAAACATCATACATGCAAGCTTGGTTTTGTAGGAACATTCCTGCCAATCAAAAGAGAGGTATCTTCTCGTGGGTTTGTCAAAAGAATTTTTCAAATATCTACAAGGAACTCAAGATTTGGCCCATGGCATCTATAGCTAATCTTACTTTCATGCTTACACCGATGCAGACAATACACATGATTGAAAAGCACTAGTGGTGGTGCATTCTATATGGGACCTCCAAGAGTCTTGGTTCAAAGAAGAAGGTAATTTATTTGGGCATTATCAACAAATTTTCTACAGAAAGTATGTAGCTGCCACATCTTGTTGCACTCAACTCCTATGGATGATGCAAACCTTGCAAGATTTTCAAATCAAATGTGCAACTCCTATCTCCATTATGTGTGAAAATACAAGTGCCATCAGTATCTCAAAGAATCCTGTTATGCATTCGAATACCAAGCACATTCCCATCAAGTATCATTTCTTACGTGAACAAGTGCTTGAACAAACGGTAAAGTTGGAGTATGTTCCATCCAAAGAACAAGTTGCTGATATCTTTACCAAACCTCTTCCCAGGGAAGCGTTCGAGTATCTAAGACAGAAACTGGGAGTGTTCTCTGCCAGTCAAAAGAACAAATCTGCATAAATTTTAGAAGATGGCTTGAGATACGCGGATGTCCTGAAACACAGTCGCGTATACACGCGAGTTCATGCACAGAAAACCGCGTATGACTGATTGCTGACAATTTTTGGTTGGTTCAGCTCTCTTCAGCACAGCTGCAGTGCTGTTTGGTATCTCTGGTGGTGTTCCAGTTCTCATAAATCTGTTTCTAATGTTTTGATGAAGATGCCTTGATGATTTGTTGGTGAAAATGTTCAAGATGCACAAACTAAGGGGGAGCCTTAGTCATATGAAAAGGATGCATGGATGCACAGATTCAGGGGGAGCATTAGTGTTGCTGAGTATAATGCATTGTTGGCATTATGATGGTTCTGTTATATGATCTCTCTTGAGGTCTTCTTGGTATTGGTCATGAAAAGTCATATTTGTATGTTTGATGAAAAGGTCATGTTGAGACCCTTGATGTAAAATCTGTAATATTCAGTCATGTATGAACTTGTCAAATTTGTAAACCCACTTGGTTGGGTAGCTGAGTCAATTTTTGTAAACCCACTTGGTTGGGTAACTGAATTGAAATATGTAAACCCACTTGGTTGGATACTTGAGTCTCATATGTAAATCCACTTGGTTGGATATTTGATGTAAGTATGAGTCTTTGGTGATAGGAAGAGTCATGTACTTTACTGAAAAATATGTTTGAAGATTCAGCATGAACTCAGGGGGAGCTTGGCCACTTCAGCACATATCAGATCTGCAGAATGTTTCTTCCACATGAGGAGAAAAAGGGGGAGAATGTTGGTTTTTGATCCGCCCTTTGCCCTTGATGTCAAAGGGGGAGAGTGACATGGTGTTTGAATAAAGAGAAGATAATGATGTGACATATTTGGGAGAGTGACATAGTATCTATCTGCTGTGACATGGTATCTATCTGCCGTGGTAACCAAACACCATCGTGGTTGCCATCAAGTCCAAAGGGGGAGATTGTTGGAAATATGATGCAGAGTGTTGTCCTTGATGGCAACCCACTGAATGAAGATGAAGACATGTGACTGTTGACATTTGTTGTCCTTGATGGCAATCCACCTGATGAAGTTATGCTTGACTTGATGGACTTGGTAAATGATGTAAATCTGATGTGATATGTTGTTGAGTGTTGTCCTTGAAAGGCAACCCACTTGATGAAGATGATGAAAACTTACTTGATGAAGTTGTGCTTAAGAGAATGTGTTCCCGATGAAGAAAATATGATGTTTCTACAGTGTGTACAGAAGGCAATGAAGAAAAGAATTCAGAATGTGCTCAAAATATGATGAAAAGAGTATGTCTCTTTGTATACGCGGATTGGCCTAGTGGAAGTCGCGTATGCACGCGGAAAATAACGTGCCAAGTCGCGTATGGGCTAAAGCGCTCAAAAAGTGCAAAACCAAGGGTAAATTGACCCATGGTATTGGGTAATGATCTGCCTAATTGACCCCGTCCAGGTTGTTTTGGGCTCATGGTATTGTTTTGGCCCATGGTATTGAAAAAGGGGCTCATGGTATTGAAAAAGGATAAACATATATAAGGAGAAGAATTTCATTGTGCAAATCATGAGTGTGGTGCAAGATGTCTGAGCTTGAATGAATACTTCTCTCTGAAGTATATCTGAATGGAAAGGGTTACACTTGAATGATAAATCTGAATGTATGATGCACCAATGATGAAGAAGGGGATCTAGATCTCAATTGCTCTTGTATTTGCTAGATCTGATTATGGAAGGCTTAGATCTGTGATGAGGCAAGCATCTAGGCGAACATCTGTCTGAAGCAAAAGGGTAGATCTGAACTGAATATCTGATCTGATGAAGTATGCTGCTCTGTAATGATTGAAGATCTATACGCTACTTCGCCGCGGAGGAAGCGCGTATATACGTGGCTTCAGCGAAGAGAAAGCGTGTATGCGCAATAAAATATACACTGAGGTATACGCTGGTTTGTGTGGACGAAAGCGCGTATATACGCGACATCAGTGAAGTAAAAGCGCGTATGCAAACTAGGGTTTGCTGAAGCAAAGGGTATGAAATATCTGATCTGTTCTGCTGCATTTAATCGCTATCTCATCCGGTTGTCCGAATTGGTATGTATCTCATGGATGATGCTGTTTGTGTTTAAAAGTATGAAAAGGGTTCAACGGAAATATGATTAATTGTGGTCATAAGTTGTGTTATATTGAAGTTGTTGGATTCAAAGGTGAAATTGATGAAACGTGGTCCATAGAGGTGCTGAGGGTTGTAGCCTTCAGTCAGGGGGTCGTAGCTCCCTTCCAGGTGAGGCTGGTAAACGAGATCAGGGGGTCGTAGCTCCCTTCCAAGAGAGGCTGGTAAACGAGTCAGGGGGTTGGAGCTCCCTTCTAGGAGAGGTTGGTAAATGAGCACAGGTGGGTGCCTGCGTGCTGGTAGGAGTCTGAACCAGCACATATGTTGTAAGATTTTTTCTCTATAATAAAAGATTGAAGGTTGAGCAACCGCAGCGGTGGTTTTCTCCCGACTTGGGTTTCCACCTAAAAATCCCGGTGTTCATGTGTGATGCTTTGTGTGATGGTTTACTCTGCGCTTACTATTCATGTTTACTGTTTATTAAACATCTGATGAAATATTAATGGAATAATTTAAGTGAAGATCTAATAACATAATTAGATATCTGTGTATACGCGAGTTTCATAAAGGGTATCCGCGTATATACGCGAGTCTGTTTCAGGAAAGTAGCATATGGGTTTTAGAAGCAAGAAAAAGTAAAAGTTTTGAATATGCAGTAAATACCGATTCACCCCCTCTCGCATTTTTCCCAACAACTCCGGATCCGTTGGTGGCGGGAACAAACAAGGTTGGCAAGAGTGCCAACAGGTACTCCACTCTCCATTAAACATATCGACAAGTTGCAACACCTGTGATAGACCTCCAACACCTCTGAAGCACCATCATCAGGCCATCACATCACTATAACAATTAATTTTCATAGAAATAGACATGAATACCTAATGAAGACCCATTTGAGAACTCAAATAATGTGCCATGACCATCACCATCACATGTAGATCTCCATCATTTGCATGTATTAACATCGTCTACCTGTAGAAGCATAAAAAATCATCATGAAAAATCCATAAATTCACATGGAAACACATGGAAACTCCTCCATGACCAACATGCTACCATCAAGATACTACATTATCATGAGTTTCACATAAGTGCATAACCTCAAGAGTTGACAACAATGCCAAGAAAACCATATCACTGCCAATACATCCATGCCAACCAATAGGATCACCAAGTCACGTCCATCACACAGGCATATGAAAAGTATGACCATGACCATGAACGTGTTGACATCAATTCCAAAAATACAATGCCAATAGTGTATGATGAATCTCATAAACTAGATTGGAGCGAATTACAGGTCTCTCGGAAGTTGGAACTGTAATGATCAAACCATTACACATATTGGACTGTAGGGTTTGACAACTTAGACATCGCATGGTGGACGAGGTTAAGGTCCAGTGGGACAAGTATATCCCAAGATATACTACCTGGGAGGATGCATAGGCTATACATCATGACTAACCCTCACTTTTTGAGCATCTGTGATGCCCATTTTGACTTAGATAGCTACCTATACTAACGCTCTATTTGTAGTTTCATGTTTATTTATTTATTTATGAACACTATATAATATTGATGCATTTTAGTTGGAAAAATGAAACTAATTATATAAACCTATTGATGGATTAGGTATTGTTGATTAAAATATGTGCTGTATGACTTATTTGATGTATGATTTACCTGATGTATGGCTTACTTGGTTATGATTTATCTAGTGTGTGACTTATCAAAGTTATTGTTGTTGGATGTATGGCTTAAGGGGATGTTATTTATCTAATGAATTACTTATCGAGGTTATGATTTATCTAATGTAATATTTACTTCCAGTATGTTGTTATGAATTGCAAAATTGGAACATGCATACTAGACTTAATAACATGATGATTAAGAGCACTTATATATATATATATATATATATATATATATATATATATATATATATATATATATATATATATATATATATATATATATTGTTGTTATTATGTCTATGCATGGATGAGAACCAACTTGCATATTTGAAAGAACTATATGATAATAAATATCTACGTTTATGATTGGGGAATGTTGAGACATCCAATTAGGAATGATATGATGTAGATTATTCTATTACATTTTGTATCTACTTAGTATGAACTATTATGCAATGGGTAAAGTGTAAATGGAAGATGGCATGAATTCATATTAGGGTGTTGAACCTAGTTTTGAGAAGGGGTGGAGGAATTTCCCACAGTGTAACCTCCAATATTGGCATAGTGGGAGGGCAACGATGTACACACTCCCCTAGGCATGATGGCGATTTCTAGTTTCCTACTGGGAAATCCAGGTCGATATAGTCTATGCTTCTGCCATATTGGTTCTATCAGTGGTTATGATAGGTATAACCAATGCCATACTTTATTGCAACATAGGATGGATAGGAAAATGGAGAAAGTAGGTTAGGGAGGATAAGAGGATATAGGTTAGTTGGAGACTCTTGATGGGAAGTGGTATCCTTGTTTGACTTACTTAATTTTACTACTATATCTCTCTGTATTTTTTTATGTGTTATTGCCAGACTGCTTTCAAACTCCTTGTATAATTTTCGCTCTAACTTCAAGAAATTTTTTTCTAAAGGAGAGGCGTATTTAATTTCCTACTTGATCCTATCATGCTAATTTTGATTAGTGTTTAATTAACCTAAAAATATTGGCTTATAATTATTAAGTAACATTGGTATAAGGTTTTCCAAGTTGTCTTCTCTAATATATTTATGAGTTAAATAGAAATATTCCAATTCCCATGGTTTTCCATGTTGTCTTCTCCAATTTATTTCTGAATTAAATATCAATATTTCAATTCCCAAGGTTTTCCAAGTTTTCTTCTCCAATTTATTTTTGAATTAAATATTAATATTTCCATTCCCAAGGTGTCTTCTCAAATTTATTTTTAGATAAGATATGGAAAGGAAAGTTAAGGTCATTAAATTAAAAGGATGGGGGTATTCATGGAATTAATGGTAGGTGGTTGAGGTGGATGAGTAGGAAAGACATAAAGGGAAGGGTGATGAGAGGATAAGCGGAGATCCTTGGTATTCATTTTGTAATTGGAGGATTTTATTTTGGGGAGAAATGGGAGAAGGGGAGGGGAGATAATGTAGAGAAAAGAGAGATAACTCAAACTTGGATCTATTAAAGAGTGTTCGTTCTAACTTGGACACACTATGGTTGTTGTTGGATTTGGGCTTAAATGGATAAGGAACTTGTGGAGGTTTCCTAGGCTAGGAAGTCGAATAGACATTCCTAGTTGGCATGGTGGAAAATTCAGTCAGGTAGTTATAATGGGAGCATCCTAGTTGAGTCATCAGATTAGGTATTCTTATGCTTATTGTTTTATTTACGTAAATTGCTAAAAATCAAATTCCTTACATGTTTAATATGCGCAAAATCAAATTTTATGCTATTATCAATTAATTTTTGTGTTATAAATATGATATTTGTCTTGTTGTGATTAAATTAGAGGTCAAATTTAGTTTTAGTTAGAGATGATACTAGGTTAAGTCCTCACTGATATTCTTAAAAGTGTGTAGGGGGTACCTCTGGAACTTAACTTGTAACTATTATGGAAAAAATTGGAAGGTATGGTTATGACCAAATCAAAACGGGGCAAAGAAAAGAGAGGATAACTTATACTTTTTCCAACAAACTAGAGAAGATAGGAAAAAAATAAAAGAAAACAATATACAAACCAGAAAAAAATGGCTGCAGATAAATTCCATGAAACTAGTTCCATGTGGGAATACTATGGGAGAGAAAGAAAATAATTCACATATGCAAATTAGTTTAAATTAGAGGTTAAATTTAGTTTTAGTTAGAGGACCCTAGGCTAATTCCTCACAATGTTCTTGAAAATGTGTTAAGGGTTGTCAAGTAGAACTTCACTCCTAGTTGTCAAAGAAACAATTGGAAGTGGTTATACCCATAAGGGGGAAGAAAAAAGAGAGGAAAATTTCTCCTTTTTCCAGAAAATTGGAGGAGATAGGAAGAAAATAAAAGAAAATAATATACAAACAAGAAAAAAAATCGCTGGAGATAAATACCATGGAACTAGTTTTATGTGGGAACACTATGAGAGAGAATGACAATAATTCCTAGATATAAGAAGTGGGAGAGAAAGACTAGTTAGAACCTAATAAAATAAGCAGGTTACTGCTTAAGGGTTTAGAATAAAACACATATATGCATTCCTGGAACTGTTTCTATTACATAAATTAGTGGGCACATGGATAGCTATTTGTTGAAACTAGCTTATGGTTGGGAGGATCACGGTATCCATTTACACATTTTCAGGAAGAGTTTAGATAAGTACCTTGGTTATTTTAATTTATGTCAAGGAAAATAAAATGAGGAATTTGGATAAATAAATTACTATTCCTTTTATGAATTATTGGAAAAATTATATATGCATGTTAGGACTGCATATAGGTTGCATATGTTCTAACTTGAGCAGGTACCGAGGTAGCTCCAAGTCTAAGGATACCATATTGGACTAGGTAAAAGCATGTATTGGATAGCCTAGTATAGGTGGTTTCAGGTAAGTGTAACTGAAATAAAATATAGATTACAACTAATTGTACAAGTTTTTGTTTTGGGTCTAGCTTGAAACATTGAGAATGAACAACAAAGGAAGTATGTATAAAAATGATAGTTATATGTATATAATAAATTGTGTTTAACTTGAGTCTAGGTTAGTTACGCTAGGAACTAAGAAATAGGTGGAATGCCTACCTTCCTATTGGAAACAATCCTAGACTCTAGTTAAATAGGTCCCAGATAGAACCTTGCAGGTCCCATCCATTATAGGTCTTACAAGATTTTCTAGGCTAAACCTAGAAGTACGAGATAAAAGTTAAATTATTGTGTATAATTTTTCCATCTTGCAACTATAAATAAAAAAACGGAGAGAGATATATAAATAAAAATAAAGGTTTACAAAGAATTAAAATTTTATAGATGACAAAATTCTTTTATTTACCATTGCTACAGTACAAACACCATGATTTTTATGGATAAGAACATGATTTGTATGGGTAAGAAAATCTATAAAGAACAACTTTTTGTTTGAACACAAAAAGGAAACACTTCAAAATTACATTTCGAGGAAAACAACAAAATATTATGGCTAAAATTTCAACTATCATTAAACTTAAACTTTGAAAGAATGTTGTATATAGAGAAGGGTTATCGGAAGGTGACCCTATACTCACCATACATTAATGCATCTAAAATAATACTAGAGCATAACAAATATTAACGAAGTATATTCATTTGAAAGAAAATTTTCATAAGTCATTTTAACAAAGAGATTTTGAAAATAAAAAACTGGGCCAACACAAGGTAGGCCATTATTCTCTTAAAATATAATATGCATTTCATATAATTCTCATTCTAAGAGAAAAGAAAGTACATATAGAATAAGTGAACCAAGACTTTGTTAGAGAGTCCTTTTGTAATGCAACAGAAAAGGGCCAACTGGCCATAATATATTTAAATAGAGTTTTGATTAAGTATATAGATACACAATCTATTTTAAATATCATCAACAAAATAGCCGAGAAAAAACTTCTTTTAAGAGGCCATTTTAGACCCTAAGCCATGTGTTCATAAACAAATTAAATGGGTCTTGATCTCACGGTAAAAAAACCATGGAACCAAAGAATAACAACTTAGAACCTGAGTACTCACAATTTGAAGCATCGACCCATGAAGAGTTACTATTAAGTAGTGCATCGAAACCCCAAGGAAGGGGCAAACCTGCAATGGCTAGAACAACGTCAAAACCCTCGAAATATTAGCTTAAATTTGAAAGAATTGATTCAACCCAAACTCAATTTATTTTCACCAAAGATGAAATGTGGAATACCTTTCTTGAAGTGGGTATGTATGCTACTCTTACGCTCGTGAACAATCAATATGATGCAAGGTTAATGAGGATTGGTAATAAAACTAGAAATTGCACCATATGTTGCAAAGGAAACACCGTAATTGATAGTATATGAAGAGATAGCATAGATGAAGACATATGTGATATCTTGAAATTTGAGTGAGATAAATATTAATGTTATTCAATAAGGTCTTCAAATCCAATGTTAAATAAGATGCAATGTAAGTGCTATGACACTTTAACATGTCACAATAGGGATTCTCTTAGATGAATTATCTGTTAATAGCCTTGGATATTGCAATGAATAGCTAACCACAATATATCTTAAAATTGCTACTAATACAATTAATCTATCCTCAACTCAGTAACTGTTTCCAGAATGACAAAGAACAACATAGATCCTGTGAAATGACCTAATAAAATACCTAATAAGCTCCTCCATTTGTGAGCTAAAAATAATAAAGTTCTATATGACCTTGTGAATGGTGCCCCAATTAAGCGTATGGATGTTTTTATGATTTTCTTGTCTAAGCAGAGAAAAAATCTACTGCAACAAATGAAAAATTGACCTTATGAAAGGAATAAACTCCATTGGCTAAATTTTTCTTCCTATTAAGGAGAGATGTGGGCTTTATCACACCCTTCCACTTTCTTCTTTTCAATGAGTCCTTTTTTTATTCTCGCACCTTGAATTGTGAAGTTTCCAAATATATCCAAAAAGGGGGTGCATCCTCATTTGGAGGAGTTGTAATCTCTATTTTCTATCCAAAAAAGGGGTGCATCCTCATTTGGAGGAGTTGTATTCTCTATTTGCACTTAATCGAGTTGAGGGGTGTATCCTCATTAGGAGGAGTTGTTTTCTCTATTTTCACTTGATTGAGTTGAGTTCTGGATGAGTTCTTATTCATTTCATTATGTTTTAACTTTATTCCCTTATTCATTTCAGTATGTTTTAACTTTATTCCCTTATTCATTTCATCTCTGATTTGATATCCAAATTACTTCAAAATCAAATTATTATTTAACTCGTCTTTATCTTATTCTAATGTTAAACTTGTTTTTTTACCAAATTATTCCACTATTAAGCTCACTTTTTTGATGACCATGTTATTGTAAATAATTTATTCTTCACAATTTCAAGAGTGAAGTTTCCAAAAATATCCAAAAATGGGGTGCATCCTCATTTGGTGGAGTTATATTCGCTATTTGCACTTAATTGAGTTGAGGGGTGTATCCTCATTAGGAGGAGTTGTTTTCTCTATTTTCACTTGATTGACTCGAGTTTTGGATGAGTTCTTATTCATTTCATTATGTTTTAACTTTATTCCCTTATTCATTTCATCTCTTATTTGATATCCAAATTACTTCAAAATCAAATTATTATTTAACTTGTCTTTATCATTTAATATTAAACTTGTTTCTTACCATTTATAATCTACAAAAAAGGAAAGCTTAATGTTGTTGTAGATGCACTATCAAGAAAGAATGAAGAGGTGGAAGCATTGCTTTGTGCCATTTCTATTATCCAACCAGATTGGATAACTGAAGCAAGAGATGAATGGAAGAAGGACAAAGATGTATGGACACTCATTCAAAAGTTGCAGCAAGATCCTAGTACATCTGATACATTTAGTTGGAATAATGATTCCTTATGGTACAAATATCGCTTATATCTTTGCAAGAATTCCCAACTAAAACAAAAGATTCTTCTGGAATTGCACACTTCTCCTTTAGGAGGACACTCAGGATTTTTAAAAACTTACCACAGGGTGAAGAAAGAATTTTTTTGGGATGGCCTTAAATCCGATATTCAAAAGTTTGTGGCGGAATGTTTGGTTTGCCAGCAGAATAAAGTGGAAGAAATTAAGACCTTGGGACTTCTACAACCTTTATCCATTCCAAGTCAACGTTGGGAGGAGATTTCAATGGATTTTATCACAGGTTTACCTAAGTCCGAAGGAAAGAGTGTCATCATGGTGGTAGTTGATAGACTTACCAAGTATGCACACTTTTGTGCCTTATCTCATCCATTTAAAGCAAGTACAGTTGCTACTACATTTATGGATAGAATTCAAAAGCTACATGGAAGCCCAAGGGTTATTGTGAGCGACAGAGATCCCATTTTTACTGGAAATTTTTGGACGGGGTTATTTTCTTGTTTGGGTACTCAATTAGCTCATAGCTCATCTTATCATCCTCAATCTGATGGTCAAACTGAGATAGTAAATAAATGTTTGGAAGGATATCTTCGTTGAATATTATTCCACTACTAAGCTCATTTTTTTGATGACCATGTTATTGTAAATAGGCATTGAACCATTTTAGTTATGGATGAGTTCTTATTCATTTCATTATGTTTTAACTTTATTTCCTTATTCATTTCTTATTTGATATCCAAATTACTTCAAAATCAATTTATTATTTAACTTGTCTCATCTTTATCTAATTCTAATATTAAACTTGTTTCTTACCAAATTATTCCACTACTAAGCTCATTTTTTTGATGACCATGTTATTGTAAATAGGTGTTAAACCATTTTAGTTATTCTTTACAATTTCAAAAGATATAGATTTCATTCAAGATATTGCAAGAAAAAATACCCACAATTTTGTAATGGGTGAGGAAGATACAAATTTATATTTTCTGTAATTATTGATTTATACATATTTATCATATGTCTTTAAGTAATATTGAAATATTGGATTAAGGTGAGTGTTAGGTAATAGAAGAAGATAGATTCAAAATACAGTAAATGGAAAATGTTGAAAAATGACTAGAAACAAATAAACAAATTATAATAAGAGAAATTTAATTGAGAGTGTATGCAGAGCAGTTTTGCTATAGAGAGAATAATAAGTCAACGAGAATATGTAACTGTAACAGGAAGAATCAGTAACACTGGCCATATAACTATGCTTAAAAAACAGTTTCATTAATATGTGATTTCTTCTAGTTTGTTTTATTGAGCATTTTTCACTCTATAATTGGATCATTGATTTGGAAAAAAAAAATTATATCAATTTTTATTTTTAGACGGTGATATTGAGGTTCAAATCCACAGCTTTCCCTTTATATTTGGAGATTTGGATTTACTCAATAAATCAGAATATTAACCAACTAAAATTATAAAATGACTGAGAATAATTAACCACATGCACCAAAGGGATAATTAATACTTTCTTAATTTTTTCTCTTTGTGTATAGTTCTCTATTTCACCAATTAAATTTATTTTTGTTCATTAAAATTAGCTTCTCACAATCATACACATGTCTGATTTGATCTACTTGTATGGTTCTGCTATGGATCTTACCTGTTTAATTAAAAAATAATTAACCAACCGAGATATTTATATTTAAATTTAGATATAATGATTTGAGGTAAGCAGGTTTATCTTTTTCATCTGATTTGATTATAATGGAGAAAAAGCCTAGCTCTAGACTTCACTTTAAACTGGGAACAACTTATTGTACAATGTGCCCAAGCCATATTACATAGCTAATATCATATTTAAAATGCTAGTGTTTCCTGATTTGCATAGATTTTAATAAGTGATTTCCACAGCCGAAGTACCTTGAGAAGAAACCAAATGCAAGAAGCTATCATATTGTATTATTTGAGAAGAAACCAAATGCAAGAAGCTATCGTATTATATTATTATAGGATGCAAAGTGCCAGTGACAGAAGATCAAGCCAGGCACTACATAAAGCCATGCAGCAACAAAGAGCATGACATTGATATTTTATACTCTTACTCTATCACACTACTGATCACACTATACAAAGCGTGGTGTCGGGCCGCATGGAAGATAACTTTGTCTCTGGAAATAGTTAACAGTCTGCAACTACGAAGGTATCAATATCCTGTGGTCGTAATATTATAAGAACACGGTGTGGTTATCATATTTTCTTCTTTTAATGAGATTTCTTTGAATGAGAACCATAATCACATCTAGTCATTCCTAGGAATGGACCACGGACCACGGGACTTGTGAGATATGTGTGTAGTATTTTTTTTTGGGAATAGACTCAGAGAATAAGACATGTAGTCTTGTAACTAGTTTTAGACTCAGATTAATATATATAATGTTGATATTTATATGTTAAATTTATTTGGATTATAGATTTTGAAATTTTTAAAAATTTAATTACATTTTGGGAAAACCTTGGAATTTGAGTTAGTAAAAATTCCAGAAGCTAAATCAAATTAAATTAATGACTTAAACTCTCCTGTCTATCAGAAACCTCTCTATTTATTAAATTTACACAGGTCTTTGATACAGAAAATTTCAAAAAATTAATTTAGCTTAACAAATATTTTGAAATTCGAGACTACTATTTTCTCTCATATGCCTCATATATAAGATATTCTTCAAATTCACATTCAAATTAATTTCAACAATCTCTATCATATCTTTATATCTATATGCTTTGAAATATAAAAATATAAAACCCGACATGCAATAATATAATGTAATCATTTAAATATATAAACAAACATTTATAAAGAATGGTTAGTTTCAGCGTTATAATGATGGTAGGTTGAGTACATTATATTAATAGTTCTCCCACCCTGTGATAATCATTTCAGTAGTTCACGCACAGAAGAAGAAGCTAATAACTCATACAAACAATGGCCTGAAGCAACTTCAGCACAACACAGGCCCAGACCAGCTGATAAATTGCATGAGGTTTGGAATATAGAAGGAAATGCTTCTCAACTGTATTTTAGTCTAAAATATTATTAAAAGCAAATTATGTCGCGCTGTTGAGAGGAACAGCGACCCCTCTGTCTCGGATGACGGCCATGAACATAACAACAAACTATAACCAGCCACGATCAATCAGAAAACACATAAAAACTCTACAAAATACCTCGAATTAAATAAAGTTTATCTAGATCGAATTGGAAAATGAGAGCGCTACGACATCCCCTTACCCGACATCAGCAACTCTGAGGCGTGTGGTGCATGCAATAACCGTGGCTTGAAGCTATGTGTGAGCTCGTACTTTCCACATACTGCGATGGCTCTCTCGTTTGGAAATTCGTCGACAGCTTTACAGAGCAGGGAAGTCACACTGATCATACTGACTACACCGCATTCCCCAGTTTCAGTTTTTCAGTCTTCTCCTGGCGACACTGGAATTTTCATTGAGCTCTATCTCGATACCAAAAGAGAAGCAGAAGTTATTTAGTTAGTTAGGTTGAAGTAGGTATTAAATCTAATGGTCAAAAACATTTTAATTGTCTAACATTTCATCCAATGGCTCATTCAAGGATAGAGTGATACTGAGGAAATTTTTTTTCAAATAATAACGCCTTACGGCGTAAATATAGAATATAGGAGAAGAAATTATAAAGGGCCCATCATGTGAGAATTGATATATGCTCCACTTGGTGACCAAAGAGGCCTCACTTTGAAGTGTTTGTTTCCTAGAGTGGCTGGGTAGGAGGGAAAAGCTGCAAATAAAAAAAACCAAAATGAAAATTTTAAGCACAAAAGTTGCAAGAGACGAAATTCCATTCTAAAGTGCCAAAAGATGATAAAAATTAGAGGGAAATCCTTTTTGCAGAAGAAATAAGTGATAAAACCCTACCAGGAAATTTTTATTTACATGGCTTCTGTAAAAATCACCACCTAAATATTTAGGAGCTTGATGAACTTGGAGAAATTCAAAGAGACGGCGACTATAGATAAAAAACAAAAAATTAAAAACGAAAAGTATTGAAGAGCACAATGTTTTACAGCTCGATTCGACCAATCAAAAGGAGTAAATGAGATTGGTGAGATGACGATACCAAGGGTAGTTACACCAAAAATAACCCTAGTCATGCATATTCTTCGATCAGAGAATCCATCACTGTGTACCATCTAAATTTGGCCACATCAGCTGCACAGTAAACAATAAAATAACACTTAAATGCCTCGATGAATTTCCACAATTGGGATACAACTACGAAGTCTAAAGACTTTGAATGTTAAAATAATATCATGTTCTAATGTGCTGTGAAAAAAAATTAGACTGTATACTATATATATATATATATATATATATAATCCAAACATACCCCATACATGTTATGGGAAAAACATTCTTATCATACATACGACTTCCCAACAAAAAATATTCAATCCATGGATGGTTTTGTGACCTCATAAAGTTATGT
This sequence comes from Pinus albicaulis, assembly GCA_034641835.2. Classification (NCBI taxonomy): domain Eukaryota; kingdom Viridiplantae; phylum Streptophyta; class Pinopsida; order Pinales; family Pinaceae; genus Pinus; species Pinus albicaulis. The sequence goes on from CM076572.1 coordinate 877,100,743, forward strand.
TTTGGAAGGATGCATAATTTAGAGGTGAAAGCCTTCGAGGTTCGAAAAACCATTATAGATGTAATTATGATCAAGGTTAAGAGATATGTGGCATGAGAGATATAATATTATGTATAATTACTTACAATTCAAGGATTAAGCCAATACTTTTTTAAGGACAATTACATGTGGAATATATATATAATTGTCCTTAAAAAAGTATTGGCTTAATCCTTGAATTGTAAGGAATTCTACATAATATTATATCTCTCATGCCAAATATCTCTTAACCTTGATTCCATTAGGAAAATGTTCATGATTCCATTGTAATTATATAGTACATATAATGGCCTAAGAATAACTCAAAAGTCATGGCAATATGTTGATTCATGTTGGAAAATGGAAAGCCATAATGGAATTAAACAATAGACTTGTTTTCAAGTATAAATCCAATGAAAGATGCATGTAAATGGTTAGAAATTATCTGCTTTGTTTCGATACATGAAATTTCAATTATAGTTTTTAAAAGACCTTTTCGGTAAAAAAAAAGTGAGATGTTTTTTTTTCTTTATTGTTATCATGGAAGAAGGAAGTTTAATTTTCTCTTCTTTTTCAAGGAGGGATGTTACACTCAGCTCATTCTTGTTGGTCATAGCATGACTTAGCTAGTGTTGTTCTCCATGAGTCCTATCCTTATCTCAAAGCAATTGTTACCTACAAACATGCACCAATTATATATACAAACTCTACTTTCCTACAAGTGTTAGTACCATAAGCCAAATACTCTTCAATAGAAATGCAATGGGGGAAGCATTGTCATTTCATTAGACAATATTCCTTACAAAAAATGCAGTACTTCCAAGCTCTTTGATCAGAGGCTTATCATCTCATATACACTTACAATTAGGCTCTCTACATGTAGGGTTAATTGGATTAATCTATCACCTCCGTAGAATTAACTTACTTTCATTGTTCTTCCTCATTTTTGCTTCATGGTGAATGCTTGTCTTATATTTTATTTGGAGAGGTGGAGAGGATGAACATACTACATGTTTGACTGGATTTGGCATAGTCTTTTCATTCTTATCCTCCTTTTAATGAATATTTTAACCCCTTCAAAACTTATCTTCTCGCTTAAGCAACCCGACCACCTCAAATCTATTTTTATGAAGGGTAGGAGTGCTCAAGAACTTTTGCTAAGCCAATGGGATCATTTCGAAAATGTATCACGAGCATTAGAGGATTAATTTGAGTTGTTTTTTGGGTTTTGCATGAGAAAGATACAACATCACAACCTTGATTTGCGTGTCTATTTTGAAAACATACCATTTTTGTGTTTTATAATGTATGTATATGATCTTTTGTTTTATTTGTGTGTGTGTGTGTTTCAACCACTACATATGGTTTTTACATTACTTTTTTAAAAATGGCTATGTGTTTGTATACATACACGCTTGTTTACCTATGTTTGTTAATGTGGAAAATGTTATGCTAATACATATTTAGGAAAATAATCAACCAATGTATTAGAACTTATAAATACATGTTGATAAATGATGTAATAAAACAATTTCTCAAAAGGACTACATGTAAATAGCAATGAAACAACATAGGATGCATAAAATTATAGATATGATTCCACTCAGATATTACAAGTTGAGAGCTCATATTAACCACCAATTCACAAATTCCTAGAGTAATAGCCTCAACTAAGACTTGAATGAATGCACTGCAGTTCGTAATATTGTTTGAAGTAGGGCCAAGAAATATGCCCCTTGAACTCACAAGTTTTTCCATGGGAAAGAAGATCACCCAAGCAGTGGAAGCCATGTTTTGAGAACTACAATTAGTGCCTTCAAAATATCCTACGTAAATTGAATATAATATAGAATTTTCCAACCAAGCACCATGCATGATAAGCAATGAATTTCAATGAAACACACATGCATACTTGAAAGTGGAATCATAAACTATATACATATATATAAATCATAATTTCATCTAGCTTATGAATCATACTTTCTGACATATATATGATTATAACGTAAGGGATTATCACTATAGTTGACCAACTAATATATCGTTTTCTGCAATGCATGTTTCATAAAGTCAAGACCATGCCAAAGGAATTTTAACTTTCCTACACCTAGCTTATTATGATTCGAATCATAGAGGAAGATAAAATCACCGTACATAATAAAACAATTTTGAATAGAATTTTTGTATTAGAGTTTGACTCATTCTGCATGGGCCTCATTGTCTAGTGTACCATCATGACGATTTTCATCGAGTTATACCAAGTAGAGAAGGAATTCCTCCTTGAAAAAACTAGCAAGGAGGAGTAATTCTAGAGGTGGACTAAATTTCACATTCAATTGATAAGACACCTTCCATGCCATAAATTAATTGGAAAGGAGTAAATTAAGATAGTGGTTGTCCTAGCCAAGGTTTAGTAAACCCATAATTCCTAAAAGGAATCAAATTCCAATTGAATTTGTGATTCCCTATAGTATAATGTATCATTGTATTCAAACACAATTGAAGACACCTACTTGACCATTAGCTTGTGGATAGTAAAGAGTGGAGTTCTCATGGTGAAACCCCAACTTATTTTCCCTTTGGGTCATCATCTCATTGAGAAATTGATACCTATTTTCTATCATGATTTGTTTTGGAACACTGAACCTAACAATAATATGGTTGAAAATGAAAATCACCACTATGATGTCATCATTCAAGTAGGTAGGCAAAGCCTCATCCACTTATGAAATTATTTAACAAACAAAATGATATATTTATGGTTGTTCGTTGAGATAGACTTACATTCCATGCAATAAATGCCCCATTTATAAAATGGATTGACAAAAAACACCTAATGTTTGTTCATTTTTTGAGCGAAAATTTGATAAGGATGACACTTTTGGACTGCATTCATACAAATTTTAAATATTGTAGGCCAAAACTCCATACACATAATTTCCTAAGCAATGGCTAACCTAGAAAGATGTTTGCCACAATATCCAACATGGTAGTCCTTGAATACATGTTTAGCATCTTCTTGAGTAAGGCATCAATGAAACACCAAATCAACCAAATGATGATAAATAGTATCATCAAGAGTGAGGTATTGTTTGGCTTGATTGAAAACACATCAAAAATCATTAGGAGACAACAAATTAGGAAACAATACCTTTTCCTGATGATTTTTGATGTATATGCCATCAAGCCAAACAATAGGAAACCCTAAAACTTTTTATTAATCCCTAGATATTGAGTTATTACATTTATATTGATACATTATTACGTCAACTAGATCTTCTCATTATACCATTGTCAAGTCCAATTTACTTGTATAAATTAATACATTTATTATATCAATTCAATATTCGTAAACTAGTGAGGCATGAAACACATTCACTATATGTGAAATAATTAACTTAGTTTCATAATGTGCATCTTTTCTTAAATAATAATATTTAACTAAGAAAAAAATTGATATTAAAATCTAATTTAGCTATGAGATTTAAAGGACTAGTTCAAGGTAAAATAAAAAGAATATGAAAGCTAAGAAATTTAGTAAATAAACATTGAATGAGAATGAAATTCAAGTTTCGGGTAAGAATGGAATTTGAGCTTAACATATTGTAATTAAAGTGAGTATACTATCCTTACTATAACAATTGCAATGCAAAACAAAATTTTAGACTCACAATGTAACTTTGGAAACAAAAAAGAAACTAGTCTTTTCTAATATAGGATACCAAAGCATGCATAGGTATAAACAATGTTGTGAGATATCATGCCTCAAATGGTTTAAACAACAATACTATCTTCACTTGTAGAAATTATTGATTGGGATGGAATTCTAATTAGTCATGCGTGAAATGGAAGTATTACTCTAAATCAAATCAAAACAATTGAGCCAACTCTAGCTAGCTAATCAAGCATCCATTGGGGTCTTAATGTGTAGAAAATCAAATTGTAGTGTATCTATTCTACTCCCATTGGTGAAAGAGGCTTGCACAATACCCTATAGACTACTCCAATCAATACCCAAAAGCAATATTAGACTTTTTTTTAAATAAAATTCTACACTTAATCAAAGTAAATATTTGTTGCAATATATATATATATATATATATATATATATATACACACACATACGTAACAAATAATTAAAGAGAAAAAAAAAGAGTTTTTATAAGCGAAACAATGCATAGGAAACTAAAGTATGTAAACATGAAAGAAAGGTGCACATGCTAAGATATTGGGGTGTTGGAGAATCGAGGGGCTTATGGTTTATTGTGATTTTCCTTTCTTCGATAATTGTTTGTGAAATTAGTTGGCTTCTTATTAAATTTTATCATGATTATTTCATCAAAAAATTACCATAACATAAACATGAAAGTCATAGAAACAAAAATCCACAAGATATAGGATCAAAGAAAGGAGAAAACCTATCTAAGGGGAAAACCCAAAAAATGATCTTCTTATAGAATCAAATCAAAGTGACATATCCAAGACCCATGACCAATCCTCTAGATGAAAAGTAAAACCTTCCTTCTTTCTGCACGGTAAATCCATCAACAAGAGACCAACAAAAAATAATCAACAAGAGATGTGATAACGTAGATCTTCTAGAAATAAAACTTCAAGAGACATTGTTTATCAACTTTAGTTTCCAAACTTTCTCTTCCTATGCTATTTTTCAAACCAAATAATCCAAAATTGTGTGTACAAATGAGCTCCAACTCATCCAATATTTATACTATCCATAGGGGTGCGAATAAACATGTCTAATGGGGCTAAGCTAACTTGACAGGTAGGATGACTTGGAATCTATAGGGGTTTTTGACCTAAATTAGATATTATTTTTTTTTCCTTTTTCTTTACAATAGGTCAAAATAGGACATTGAATCTTTGACTCAAAAAAATATAGAAGCATCAATAACATGCTTATATAAATAAAATAATAATTCTTGAGCATGTCATCCATTTTTAATAAATAAATAAATATTTTTTTCTTCTTTTTCATTTTACATAAAATATATAATGGCATAAGTGATAATGGAAATTATGAAGAGCGAACCTAGTTACATTTTTTGACATGGAGGCCCTCTAAGATTTGAATTGCACACACAAAAAAGATTATTAACAATAGAATCTCATAGTTATTATATATATAATAAAGGAAACAAGTACAAAACTTAGTTAAAATTTTATAGGTATAAGGGAACTCGATCCCTTTGTCTCCACTATCTAGGAGTATTTTTAAGAAGCATAAATAAAACTAGAAAGAAAATGATCCTCCATGAGCTAACTAGATTCCTGATTTAGAATTCCCACTTAGCTAATTCGACCCTGTGGTTCTTGAATTAGTTGTAATTGTGGATTTTAGAAATAATTTAGGATTTCCTTGTTGTGACAACATGATTTTCCCTTATGTGGTAGCATTGACCACGTGCTGATAGAGAATATTTGTGTGGAATATTGGGAATACAAAAAGAAAATTTTCATCTCATGAAGGCTAGGAACAAAACCCATGTTCCTAATTCTCTCCAATCTGCTTACAGATATCTTAATGAAGGATAAATTACCAGAGAAAATTCTTTCCTCTAAAAGCTATTAAAAATGTTGTTTCAACACTTAAAAATTCTTAAGTAACACAAATTAAAATAAAAAAAATGTAAATACCTTTTTAAAAAAAAAAAATTATTTAGGTTTATTGCACAAAATGTAGGAAAAATAAGGCAAAATGAAGGAAAACATGTTAAATATAGCAAAAAGGATGATTATTTAGGTGGCCTTTAACAACAAAATTCAGGAACAACATCTCCCCCATTAGAGAATTTTTGAGGTTTAAAATAGACCTCCTAAGGAATACTAAAATAATAGTGGAAAAAATAAAATAAAATTAGATTACATTATCAAATTTGAAAGGAAAAAATAAAAAAATGCTTTTTCAACACGTATTTTAAACTTATATCCCCACTGATTTACTCAAATTTCGAGTAGGAGGGCTCCCTTGATCCAAAATTTAATTCATCATCCAAGGAGTACACATTTTGCATACCTTAAATGCACTTTGGTACATGAAAAATGAGAAATATATGAAAAAAGGTGATTGCAATCACATTTTTCATGGATTTCACATTTTTGTGTAGCACGGTCCATTGAAAGTACAAAACACAAGTACTCAATGGAAGAGGAATTAAATTCTGCATCCAATGAGCTTTTCCGCTTGAAATTTGAGCAAAATTGTAGGGAGATAAATTGCATATATGAGTTGAAAAAGTAGTTTTATTTTTATTTTTATTATTTTTGAATCTTTTTACTTTTTTACTCCAAAAATAATCAATCCTCTCCTATGGTTGACATCATTATTTTGAATCCTATTGGTTCTTTAAAGTTTATTTTCATTGTACATTTTTGTTTTGATGCCCATTTTTGACCTGAAACTTTCTCTAGTGCAATACGAATTTATTTCATGTCCTCATGCAATTAAGAATTGTATTCCTCTCCTATTTACAAGGCCCTCATTGCTCTTAAGAGGAAATCGACATTGTATGTGGACCATATTTGTATTAGTTACCTTGTTCTCTATATGAGTACTGTTGAGTCTCAAAAGTGTTTTCCATATTCATACATATTTCCATTATGTCATAACCATTCAGCTCTTATTCCATAGCCATCTGACCTAAAACCCTACATCAAGTAACCATTTTCATAAATATATGGGTTAAGATCCTTGTTTTCCAAAGTTGTTTATTTTATGTATTTAAAGTGAATTTATGATTAGAAACTAGAAAATTAACATAGTTTCATATGTCTATATATGTGTTATGAGTTTTGTGACATGTGTAGGTCAAAAGGAAGCTTCTAAAAGACCTTTATGTGGCCTCCCAAAACCAAATTCGAATTTGAGTGGAGAAGATCATGGGATCATAAGGACATGTGTCTCATTTCCTTGTTGTATTGAAACTCTAAGAGGATATGTGTCTCATTTCTTAGTTGTGTTGAAACTCTAGAAAGACATGTGTCTTATCATTTCCTATTTTGATTGTAACTCTAGAGATGGAGGAAGAGATTCATGGACTCCCATTAATGAGATAACTCCTCATATTTTGTATAAATAGGAGAAGCTTTCTCCTATCATGGGTAGTGAAAAAATAGTGAAAAATAGGAGAAGGAGAGAAAGGAATAGAGAGTGTTTTGTAACAAAGCTTAAGATGGAATGAGATGTAGATTTGTGAGTTTTTCAATAAAGAAGTTCTTTGATGCTGTTTTGATTACAACTTTAAGGAGCTGAAGAATTTCACCAAATTGATAGCAGAGGGCCCCTGCTATTCAAGGAGGTTTTACATGTTTTCTAGATAAGTCATTTTCAATTATGTTTTGTCATATTTCCTTACTTAAATTGCTTTCTGAAATCATAGCTTTTAGCATTATGTTTCATGTCATTTGCTTAGATAAAGGATCCTCATGATATTGGAGTTAGTCTCTTTCTCAACTCTTCCAATACATCTCTATTAAATGAATGAGATTCAATTGTGATATTTTGAGTTATTAGCATTTCATTTTCTGTTATTTAGTTAAAAAGAAGATCCTCATTATACTGCAGTTAGTCTCTTTCAAAATATTTTCCAATAAACCTCTAATTCACGAATGAGACTAAGTTGTAATATTGTGAGTTATTGATTGTTTTGCTTCATAGAAGATCCTTATCACATTATGATTAATCTCTTTCAAAATCTCTTCCAATAAACCTCTAACTCATGAATGAGATTTAGTTGTAATGTTATAAGTTGTTTCAGTTTTTCTTTTATGTTTTAGGAGATCCTCATTGCATTAGAATTAATCTTTTTCACAAGTTCTTCCAACAAATCTCTAACTAAATGAATCAGATTAAGTTGTAGTGTTTTGAGTTACTTTTCATTTCATGAATGTTCATTTAGAAGCTGTAATATCCATGGATTAGGACTCTCTGTTTTTATCATTTTCTAGTTAGGAACATAATTTGCAAATAAACTCTGTTTTCATTTATTCATTAACATTTCCTTTTCTCCCTTTTTGACATAAATCTAACTTCATATTTTTAGCATAGAGTAGCATACTAAAGATCAAACATAAAAACCCCAAAACATCAATAAAACACTAAAAACAACGAAGTAAGAAAAATGGATACTTAGGCACATATAGTGCATCACACTTCATCAGTTTACTAGCACTGGTTGATAATTTATGTTAGCAATTTAGGACACTAAATTGACTAAACAGGTACCTTCTCCATCAACCTTTGATTTTTAATCTTCAATGCTTTTTTTTGTTTGTATCATTGGTAAGATTGCTTCAATATCAAGGTTTTTTCCTTTTGCAACATTTCATTATCTTCCTTCACTCTTTCACTGACCTCAATGATGTTCATACTTTTCCTAGTGAGCATCTCATTTTGAGTTTTAATATACCTTTCTAATAATTTGATCTCTTCAACTTCTCTTTTCAGTCTCATAATTTTCCTTTTATTTTTGTTCATGAGTATCTTTGAAAATGACGTAGAGGATTTTGTCGTTGAATCTTCGGATAGTATTGAGGTTCCTTTCTAAGTATTGGTAAAGGTGGAAAAGTCCCTTTCTCCAAATTGTGGTGGTTCATTTTCCTCTACTACAAATAAGAATTTTTCTTATTCTTGTTTTGAAAATGTAGATGGTTCTCCTTCCTATTCCTTTAAATAATATATATAATCATATAAATTCTACTGATCTTTGTCAAATTATATTGTTGATGCTATAGTGGTAGAGAATTTTGTCGTTCGATTCTTAGTAATATTAGTAAATTCAATTTCTTCTTACCTGTTGTCTTGTTTACCTTACTTATTAAGCTCCCTAGCAGTAGCCCTGGTCACCCTTATTTGATATGTGACTAGTTGTGTTGTTCTCTTTTCCACTTCCATCTTTCTTTTACCCCTGGAAATTTTTCCCTTTGGCACTTGGTTGAACAAAGTCTTCTTGTTCCTTTTCTTCATAATGACTTATGGTATTTTCTCGATTGATCTCTTCCAAAAAACCATTATTCACAAGTATAAAATGATGAAATTAGTGACTAGGTGATTAAAAATGTTAGTCACTGCAATTATTTCAAGTGAATTACTACTAAAATTGAGAAATTTTAAGTGACCGAACTAAAAATGATTAACTTAAATGACTAATTTAGTCTAGGGATAAAATATACGACTATATAATAGGTGAATAAACTACAAACGACTAACTTAAATGACTAATTTAGTCTATGAATAAAATATATGACTAGATAATAAGTGACTAAACTAAAAACAACTAACTTAAATGATTAATTTAGTGTAGGACTAAAATATATGACTAGATATAAGTGACCAAAATAATAATGATTAACGTAAATGTAGTCCAAGAATAAAAATATGACCAAATAAGAAGTACATTTATGACCAAATAACAAGTATATGAATTAGTCATTTATGTTAGTAATTTTTAATTGTGTCACTTCGGAAATGGAAAATTGCAATTTTGATACCAAAGTCTCACATTTCACTATAGGGGTCTTTGAATTCATCTACAGTGTTAAAATTTAGAGACAAAGGGGTCTCTGAATCCATCTACAATGTTAAAATTTTGAATACTCTTTTGTCTCTAAAGTTTAACACTAGAGGGTTGTTTCTACTGTCAGTACCTTAACAAAAAATCCTCTCACATTGGATTACTTATTGAATCTTTGGGATATCCCAAAGCACAAATTTATGGGGTTTTTTGTGCGACTATATCACTAGCACTGAAAACCATTTTCCCTCTCATATACATTATGATACGTATAAAATGTACCCTCAAACTTGGTTAAATGTGCTCTTTATACACTTGTAAGCATCATATGTGATTTGAAAGCCTCCTAATTTCATTAAGGTGCAATGAAGAGGCTCTAAGAACCAATTGTGGTGTGCAAAACCTTTGAATGGTAGACACATCCCTCATAGAGGCCATAGAATATCCCTTTGAGAATATAATTAATGCGGTGCTTTGAAACATGGTCACTGATTATTTAGGACTTAAGTACTTTTTTTTCCTTCCTTGGCCATAGTAAAGGCCATGAGACCCATTCTTATCATGAAAAACATACTAAATGACCATATTCCTAGCTAGAGGTATTGTTCATGGCAATTGAGCATGAGAAAGATTCATTTAGGGACTAAGGCCCTTGTTTTACTCTCCTAACCATAACATAGATACTAACTCCCACATGTGATGATAAATACCTCCCATGGTGCCCATATCCCGACTTAAGACTACATATCCATTAAAGAATACCTATGTGGTTTTTAAGGTCCACTTCTCATGTTAGACTCTGACTTGTGATATTTTCCTCCTCTTTTAATTGTCCAATCATTTATTCCCATGCCTTTATACCAATATATATTAATATTTTGTTTTTTAATCATTTTAGTTTAGACAAATTTATTTTAACTATCTACTTACATTTTTCTAATAACATAGAAAATATTTTACTTTTTTATCAAAATTCGTAAAAACATAAGAATAAGAAAACAAACTAAACTAAATTGAATAAAAAGACTATTTAAAAGAAACTTGATCTATAATATCTTCCTTCTAACAACCTATTCCACCCTCTTCAAGACAAAAGACTAGAAAAATGAATAAAAAGAAATATTTAAAAGTATCTTCCTTATTATAACCTATAACATTCTCTCTTCATCGTCCATTTGCCACCGAATTAAAATCCCTCCTTGTTTCCCTCTTCAATTTTTTTCACAGTGATATTGAATTTGCTTTTTGTTTCAATATTTCCCTCTGCCCATTTATGAATTTATCAGGAGTTTAACATTTCATGGTTTCAAAGTCTACGCATTTATTGATTTGGTGGGAATTTAAAATTTCATGGTTTGAAAGTCTTTTTCGACTGCAGCAGAAAAACTACAATAACAACTAGAAATGACTCTAATTTTCAGAAATAGATCGATCAAGGTGTATAAATCTCTGCCAAATTCCATTGCAACACAGTATACACCTTTTTTCCTGGGTTTTCTAGACTTCCAAAATGGTGTAATAGCTATGAATACTTCCAAAAACTTTACCAATGATCTAGAAAACCCCAAAATCTATACTCGTGGCTCTTAGTAAATTTATTCTCCCAAAATGGTTGAGAATGCTCCATGCTGCAGAGGGTAACAAAGAAAATACGGAAATCCTGAAAAACTTTGCAACATCTTCATTTCTTACTCTAAGATTGACATTGAACCCTTTCTCCAAAAATCAAGATTAGAACTCTCGCCAAGTTTGGTAGAACAAGTATTGAGAAAATTTGAAAATGCAGGGATGTAGACTTTTATGTTTTTTAAATCGGCAAACTAACAACAATGGTACACACATAATGTTGAGGCTTATCACATTATTATTGGCAGTCTAGGAAGGATAAGGAAGTTTGAGATTATATAGGTTGTAATAAATGATATGAAAGACAAGGGGATTTTGACCCAAGAAGCATTTTCTCTGGTGATCAAGTGGTATGCCAGGGCACATATAGATAAGGATGATCATCTATCGGACTCTGTTCTGCCCGACCGTAAGGTAATCATCCCAAATGTTGAATGCATTTGCTATATTTCAATTAGGGTCTTTATTTTGAATGTGCTATGTTATAATAAAGTTGTGTGAGGTGCTCCCGGAGGATTAAATCCATCGTTGGTAATGGTTTTCAGTGGGGTTACTATATGATTGAATTTTTGAAATAGTTTTGTAACTATGCGCATGATTTTTCATTTTGGTAAAGTAGGGTTGTGAAGTGGAGCAGTATGGAAAACTCAGGGTGTTGAAGAGTGGAATGGGTCTAGCTATGGCAGGGATAGAACCTCAATTCACTCAGTCTCGGATGGTGAATGATGGAAGAGAGTGGGGATGTCGTAGGCAACAATGAGCACTCATAGAAGCCATTACATTCTAATGTTGATGGAGCAGTGTTTCAGTCTCCTCAGTCTTAGATAGTGAATGTTGGAAGAGAGTGGGGATGTTGCAAGCTACAATGAACACTCACAAAGATTATTACCTTCGAATGCCGATGGGGCAGTGATTCATTATTCAGTGAGATAGAATAAGTTTGCAGATGCACTTGGTCTCTATGAATTTTCTCTAGAAACATAGCCTATCACTGTGGAGGCTCACATTAGAAATGGAATTTGTCTCTAAAAACAAGGTCTCATTTCGAAGGCATTTGAATGCTTTGCAGAAACTCTTGCACTTGATCCCTAGAATGCTTTTTCCCTCACGTACTGTGGATTTTTGTACAAAGATGAAGGGAACTTGCTAGATGTAGTACATGTTTTTTTCTCACATCTGACACTATTTGTGGTTTTTTTATTTACTGTACTTATTTTTTTGTGTTACTTGTTTATTCCAGCTTCTTTATAGTAGTAGGTTTTTTATAATGTATTTTGAAATCGAATGCATTTGAATATTACTAGGATAACCAAAATATATTTATAGTAACCATGACATCAATATAGAAATGTGAAAATTACATGATCTCATTTTTGAAAAAAAAAAAAAAACAACAACAATGTCAGTAATGACACAATTTATGGGATGGCACTGTTAGAACTGTGAAGTTTCACCAAAGTCAAAATTTCAAAAATTTATTGTTAATGTACCAAGCCTTTTTAAGGAATCATACATGTTATCATATCAATCAACTCTAATGACATGGCATGGACATCTACTAACTCATGGGGTCACACTTCTACAAATGTATGCTACAAATAAACCCAGAACATAACTGATAGGATTTTGAACTTGCTGCCCTTTCATAAAATAGGAACTATTGAGTCTTTGGCATGACATCTTGATAAAATTCACAGTCTGGGTTATTTCAGACAAATATATTTCTTGTAAAGTATCGATACATTTTAGAACTTCCCAAATGAATGAATTTATTTCAGGGATAAATATACCCTCTTTAGACAATAGATCACATTGGATTCATTTTATTGGAAGTTTATCATATTTATTTATTTAATGTGACATTCACTGTATATTTTCCACGAAATTCTGATATGCTACTATGAAGAATCTGAAGTCAAATTTTATTTTCACACAAACAAAAAATTTCTCTACCAAATAACAACTGAGTAGAACATAAACAATTTCACAAAATTTACATGATAAAACACACAAATTTTCTAGGGAACCCAACAAAGAAACCCTCACTTGCTTCAAAATTTTATTAAGGAAAATTGAGCAACCAATCTGATACACATACAAGTTGGTTCAAATCTAAAAATACACGAATTTTCCTGCTTTTCCTAGGCCTGAAACTTCTTCTTCATAGCTAAATTGCTTCCTTCTTCTATATGCACTAGAGGCTCCAATTTTCCAACAAAAAACCTTAGGAAATAATCTCCTATTTCCTATCGTTGGCTAAGCTTCTATTAAATATGGATTTCCCCTATTTCTATGCACAGTACAAAGGGAAAATTTCCTTCCTCAATAATTCGCACAAGGAGCACTTTCCTTGTTCCTCTACAAGCTCCCTTGCTCACAAACTCGTGCTCAAGAATTGATTGATTAATTGTGTGCCTTTGATCTCCTTATAAGCTTTTATATTAGGCTATTGTTAGTGAGTTTTCTAAATTAGGAGTTGAATTGGAGCTTTTCCAGTTAAAAAAATTCAACACTCTTAGTTAATTGCGTCCTCCTAGAATTTAGGAGGCTAAGTCCACTTATTCACTCAGTTCCTAATTTAACTCACACCAGAGGACAGATAACTCATCCTCCACAAAATCGTACTATTCAAACTACTTCTTGAAATTGTACTCATCACTGGAACTCATATATGTCTAAGAAGATCTCCAAATTGATTCCTTGAATCAAGACATAGATCAAGGAATCCATTCCTTCGCTACTTTTCAACACTCCCTCTTAGTGAGGAAGGGATTTTGTACAACTCCCAACTTATCTCTATGATGAACAAAACTACCTCTTGCCAATTCCTTGGTCATGATGTTTGTCGTCTGCTCCCATATTGGAATGCACTGTAGCTTGACTATCCCCTTCTGTACACAATCTCTAAGATGGTGATACAAAATATTTATATGCTTTGAGCGATCATGAAACATTGTATTATCAGAGAGTTTAATTCAACTTTGATCATCACAATGTATCATGGTAGGCTCCATCCTCTATCTGAAAAGTACCACAAGTAAATTCCTCATCCAAATAGCCTTGCAAGCTGCCTGACTAGCAACCATGTACTTGACCTCTGTTGAACTGAGTGCAACTGATCTGTGCTTCCTGTTGTAACAAGAAACTGTAGCTGACCCAATACCGAATATGCCACTTGAGGTACTCTTCCTATCTATGGAGCTCCCTACCTAATCTACATCAATGAAGCCCTCAAGCCTCAATCAACACATTTGTACCACAATCCAGAGTCTGTTGAGCCTCTGAGATATCTTAACACATGCTTTGCAACAACTGAATGCACTCTGGTTGGTTCAACCATGAACTAACTTAGCTTGTTGACTGCAAAAAAATTATCAATTCATGTGCTGACCAAGTGCATCAATGATCCAATGAGTTGCTTGTATACTCCAAGATCCACTCGCTCTGTTGTAGTAGTACCCATCTTCCTCCAGTTTGTGACTAGAGGTGTGGCCATGGGCCTGCAATCTTGCATATGAAATTTTTGGAGAATATTTGTTGTGTACTTTCCCTGTCCCACAAAGATCTCACCATCACCCTGCCAAACCTCTGAGCCAAGGAAATAGTGAACAAGCCCCATATCCTTCATCTCAAACTCCTTTGTAAGGTCCTCCTTGAAATCCTAGATCAAGCTCTCACCTCCAGTGAATATAAGGTCTTCAACATAGAGAACTAGAATGACCGAAAGACCTCCAACCATGATGTAGTACAGGTTGGCTTCTGCCTCATTCTTAGTGAAGCCCAATCCTCAAAGGTAGCTGCCAATCCGAGTGTACCATGCTCTCATATCTTACTTGAGCCCATAAATAGATATCTTGAGCTTGCACACATCTGTGTCTTTGTTGAACTTCTCAAACCCCTTTTGCTGCTCTATATAGATCTCCTCCTCAACAACTCCATTGAGGAATGTTGTCTTCATGCCCATCTACTGGATCTTCCACCCCATCTATGCTGTAAGTGCTAGAATAGCCCTGATGGATGAATATTGTTCTACTGGAGAAAATGTCTCATGACAGTCTATGCCCTTTATTTGTGAGAAGCCTTTGGCAACAAACTTGGCCTTGAACTTCTCCACACTCCCATATGCTCCATTCTTCAATTTGTACACCCATATAGATGGTTTTCCCCTTATGTCATGGAAAAACCTCCCAGAAATTATTCTTCATGATAGAGGAATACTCCTCCATTAAACCTGTTGAGAAGCTGCCTCCTCATAAGAAGAAGGCCTAGTGTCCACCAACTGTGTCATTAGTGCCATATAACCTCTGTACCTCTGTGGTTGTTTAAACTTTAATCTGCCTAAAAATGGTGCTTGGAGCCTCGACCTTCTCTTGAGCCTTCTAGGTCAGTGTCTTGACCCAACTAGCCTTCTTCATCCCTGTGGTGGCTGGCTCTGGCTGATCTGTTTTCTCTCAGATTGGTTTGTCCTCCTAATCCTTCTTCCCTACCCTCTTGCCACTAGAATGTGGCTATGGATGACTTTTAGGTGTTTGTTGTGCCTCTTGTTTGAGAGTGAGTAGCTCCTCCTGAGTTATTGCAATCTTCTCATGCTCTAAGGAAACTCTTAGAGCCAAATCCTCCTGGAATATCACATATCTCTTGAGAATTGTTGTCCTAGATCCTGGAAGATACACCCTATATGCCCTAGATGTCTCGTTATGCCCCACAAAGATACGCTTCTTTGTTATGGCATCCAAATTATTCTTGTTAAATTTGGACACATGAAAGTAGACCTTTGTGCCAAAGATTCAGAAGTGTGAAACATCAAGCTTCTTTCCTGTTAAGACCTCCTCTGGTGTAGCTCATCCAAGCACCCTCTGTGGACTCCTATTCTATAGAAATACTGCAGTGTTGCATGCTTTTTCCCACAAGAACCTAGGAAAATCTCGATCATGCAACATAGCTCTAGCCGTTCCAACAATATTCCTATTCTTCCTCTCATCCACCCCATTCTGTTGAGGGTTATGAGGTGCTATCAACTCCCTCCTAATACCTCCCTTGGCTTAAAAACCCTTGAAGGCTTTGGAGATATATTCTCCACCATTGCCACCTCTCACTGCCTTGATTTATTCCCAATTTTCTTCTCTACCAAGGCCTTAAACTCCATGAACCTGTCTAAGACCTCATATTTATTTTTCATAAAATATATCCAAATTTTCCAAGAAAAATCATCAATCAAAGTAACATAATAACCGTGTCTCATCAGTGATGGAGAAGAGAAGGGCCCATACATATCTGAATGCACCAGCTCCAAAATACGTTTGGCCCCGCTCTCCTGACCATGGAAGGAATAGTTGGCATACTTGCCAAGCTTGCATACCTTGCACACTCCACTCTTGTCAAGGCATCTCATTGGTAATCCTGTTGAAATTTGATGAAGAATGCAAGTTTTGCATGCGTCTATGCCAAAATTCACATACATCTGCACATCCTGCCTTGCTGCTCAAGGTTGCACTAGTGTCTACATGTGTCTTGTAGATATTTTTAAACCTTACACCTATTTACTTCTTACATCCAAAAGCCAAGTGCTGGAGGTAAGCCTTACCTCTACTGAAGGTGACATCATATCCTTTATCCTTAAGGATAACGATTGAAACCAAGTTCTTCTTCAACCATGGAACATAGAGAACATCTTTGAGATGAAGAGTATTACCCGACTCCCTTTCAAAGATGAAAATACCAATTTTCTTAGTAGTATACTTCCCATTATCTCCAAGCTCAATATTTACTTTCATATCCTTCTCATCCAGCTAGCTGAAATACTCTTGATTTCTAGTGATATGGAAAGAGGCTCCTGAATCAATATACCATGTACTGCTCCCTACCGAGCTTTGCATGCAAGATAGCAATGAGAATTCCTCCTCAAAATGAGAGGAAAACTCATCTACCTTAGCTGATGCAACTACATGACCCTTATTTGACCCCTTCTTCTTCCCTTTAGGATACTTGGAAGCGTAGTGTACAAAAGTATGGCAATGGAATAATTTGATCTTACTTGGATTTGTCTTCTTCTTGTCACCCTTTTGACTATTTTCACTCTTCTCTTTGCCTCTCTTGCCTTTGACTTTACTTGCAAGAACAAGATTATCTTCCTCCTTCTTGACCTTGGAACCCTTGCCATTATTGCTATAAGTCTCAAATAGCCTGAGCCTTAGCTCCTTCTGGATGAATTCACTCTGTAGGTGTTCCCAATTCGACAACTATCCAGTAATACTCTGAAAAAAATTATGCCAATCTTTGGTATACTTGTTTCTGTTTTTATTTTTATTTTTTATTTCATTACTTGTCATAGACTTCGACTCTATTTATTTTTTTAGTTTCCAGTATCGATTTTATAAATTAGGAACATGGCCTCTCTTGTAAACATTATTCTATACATGCTATAACTCTTTGGTGACGATGGCCTATTACATTTCATATTCCACACCTTCCAATCTGGTTCATAACTTCTGTAATTGTTAAATGGTTGATGCTATTGGTTCAATTTCATTTCCTATTCTATTTCATGCTATTTCTTTTGAATTTGTAACTTCTAAATAGTTTACCACTGGTTGCAAATTCTTGAGACTTCTACTAAATCCTTGATGTTCATAATATACTATGAATCACATTTCTAAGCTCTTAATAATATCATATTGCCTATTATTAGAATTAAAGTCCACATTCTCCACAACTAATTTGGCATTCTATACATTTTTTTTAAGGTGTTGGCACTAATTCTAGGAAATCTATTTACCATAATATTCATTCCATTTGCACAACCATGGTGGATTATAAGGGGCTAAAATGTTTTTTTTTTGGTAATTAGGGTGGGTGGGGTGGGGGGAATATCACCACCCTTACTTTACCAATGAGTTAGGTCCTATTGTACAAGCCCATTTCACTTGAAAATATATGCATTATAATATATAAAATGTAAATATATGTGTATAGAATGTATCTGGGAATGCTTCTCTCCCAAGTATTTTTTTAAAAGATTGCTTTGAGAATCTTGCAAAGTTTGAAGACCTCACTGCTTTGCATGATTTCTAGATTTGAAAGTAAAGGATGCTAAAGTCAGTATAGATTTCATAGTCAAGAATTTGAGTTTCTTTGTCAATTCATTGATATTGATTACTATTGGTGGTTGTTTTGCATGTGTCTTGATAGCCTTGTGACCATTTGGTTCTAGTCATATAGATTTTTTCTTAATTTTGATTATCTGGGCCCAAAGTAGAATAATTGAGATACATTGACCTTATTCATATATATTTTTTCTTGATTTTGATTATCGGGGCCTAAGGTAGAATAATTGAGATACATTGACCTTATTATTCTAAGTTATGGTCTTCCATCATTTTGCATGCATACATTTGAATCATGATAGTGAGTAACTCTCTTTTGGTTCTACCTCATGCTATTTGCTTGGTTTGAATTTTGTATTTTTTCTTACATGAATTGTTCCCGCAATTGTTGATTCTTGACCTCTTTGAGTTTTTTGAGTGCGATATTATTGGAAGAACCTTTAATAGCACACTCGTGTGCCAAACCTGTTTGGGAACACTTTTTAGGGTATGAAGGAGTGTTCCATGCCTCAATGGGAGGCACTCTTTGAAGTGGACTTCTCTAGTGCTTTTTGAATGAACACAAGGAACTTAAAGGAGTCCCTAAGTGAGCCTAGAGGTTTTCTTGGGTGACTAAGAGTGCTCTCACCATTGAAAAAATTCTTATGACGCATTCTTATTCTTAATGAAATTTCTTTTACAAAAGCTCAGATTTGTAGGGGTTTTTTCATGATAGGCCTAATGGAGGTTCTTAATAGCCCTCCAACTCATGGCTATGGTTTATGGAGAACTTTAAGGGGAGTTTAAAGGATACCATAATCATTATTGTTGAATATATGAGAGGCAAGGTCTATGTCTACGCTTTCTTGTCTTTTTTTCCCTTTGTGTCGAATGCTCTATTACCATACTCTTGTCATTACTTTTCCGTAATTCTATTGAAAACTTGCATGTTTTCATCATGACACATGTTGGGTATATGTTTTATTCTTCCATATTTTAATGATTTATGTCTATTGTGATACCAATGATGTGAATGGATTTGAGAATCTTCCTTGTTGAGGATGACCCATTCGGGGAGAGGGACTTTTGGCTCTGTGATATATTTAATTTCCATCTGAGGTATTTGATTTGTTTACCATGGAATGGAGGAAAATCCTCCTAGAATATGCTAGATTTGATTGTTGGCCAAATGGCTCTAAGTGAAATTAGATGAAGAGATCTATGTTTTGATAGGTTATGCTAAACCATTTCTTTGATCTAACTAGGATACCTCTTGTGAAGATTCTTGACCTCAAGCTAGTGGAAGAATAGCCTTTGAGACCTCCTTAGTAAAGGATAAGGTTCATGGAGATGATATCAAGGATTGGAGACACGAGAGCCAAGAAATCTGCCTGAATCAAAGGGATAACAACAATGATTTTTTTACCACACCAGTTTATGAATCATTACAAGAACATTAACAGGTTTGAATGCCAAAGGTAGATGGCATGATCATTTTATTCCATGACAACGCTCGAGGAATTTATGTTTTCACAAATATTTGAAGAATAGAAAAGGATGAATATTGCAAAAGTGGTGCAAAATAACGACACTTTTGCCTAGTTTTAATCAGCTGTATCCTTGGTCTTCTTTTATTAAGTGAAGTCGAAACCAGAAGTCTTTTTCATGCTAGAAGGCACATTTGAACTTTGTATATCATTGATAACCATTTTTTGGTTTTCAAAGTGGGCATGAAACTCACTTTTATGTTGAGTTTCTTTCATTAGGTTCTACTAAAGGCGGCAGCGGTCAGGGGATCCCTAAGATGGAGGTCTGAGGATTCTTATATGATACAAAAATGTATGAAGCTACAAAACGAACATGAGCGTAGCCAGGTAAAGACAGGCAATCTCATGGAACATAGTTTCTATGTGTTGTTCCTTCCCATTGATAGGGGAACAATATATGTGTCATTTCAAAGGGGGGGGTCTGTAAATTTTGGTAGTCAACATTGAATATATATTTGAGCATCAAAAGAGAACATACTGAGATGAATCTCAGATGGTGGTTCTAATTTTATTTTTTTGACGTATGTAGGGAACACATATTTACCTTTCATAAGGAAGACTTTTTGGACTGTTCATCAAATCGGTGACAATTAGGGGTTATATGACCTTCGGGATATGGTATTGAAGTTTCCTTGGACTTTTTTGCTGAGGATTCATTGAAGGTTTTTTTATCGAAAATGAAAGAAACTATTTCAAATAATAATCTTAATTTATAACAAGAATTGAAGTATTTTATTTCCATAGGAATTACCTTTATGGTGGGATTGGGTATAGTAAAGATATAGGAGTATTAGCCTCATTATGTTTTAAGGACTCAAAAATAGTTGGGAATCTTTTGGGATCTGCTGACATGACTGCTTGCATTCTTCAAAGTGAGTTTATAACATTATTATTGGCATCAGTGTTGGAGGCCTTGGAACTCTGAGACAATGCCATGACTTTGAAAATTTGTTTACTAGATATGTGATTGTATACTTTTGAGAGTTGGAGCGACTACTTACTATTGCTTTAGATTCCTTTGGGAAGATCGATTAATGAGATAGGAGTTCAACTAATATACAGGAAATATCAAGTTCTTGGATGTGTATTTGAAGACTCAGTGAACAACTAAGATTCTATTATGAAATTCATGTGAAATTTTAGTATGTGTGATGGACCACGAGTGGAAGAAAGTCTAAAAAGATGGTTCACAAAGTTGTGTGTTAAAAGATAAACCCTCTTGCTTTCTTAGTGGCATGAGAATTCAGGTTTTCCTGAAATGCTCAATAATTTTATAGGAGATTGCATATCTCCCTTCAACATGCGGTACGGAAGTTTGGTGATCCTTGATATTATTCATGAAGCTATTATAAAATTTTCCATAATACTATTGTTTCTTGAGTTTCTTTGAGATAATTATTTTACACAATACTTAAACACAATTCATGGTGATTTCTTTTCAAAATTTATATACTTCCTCTATTTATATGTGACAGATGCTGATTTTGTAGCTTAGAATCAATACCATATTAATGTTGCACATGCACATATGAAGAACACTTGTAATGAGAGGAGGGACATTTGATATAGTATTCAATGTTTAATTATCAACACACAATGATATATCCATGAAGATGTAAGGTAGATGATTGCCACTGGACAAAACAGCCATAAAGAAAATAAATGTGAATTAAATGCTCAAATCACTTCATAAATGATTGTAACTCAGTACTCGATTATGCGCGGTCTGGGATTTTGGTGAGTCATGTTGGTGGTTGGTACTAGACTTATATTTTGTTCTTCTTGAAGGAAAACTTCATTAGTGTGCAAATCTTTCTTGGTGATTTGGGGTCCTTTTTGCAATCTCAATTCTTAGTTAGGGATTTGACCTCTAGATGCTAAGCTTGTGTAGCTTGCCATCATTGCCATATCAAACTTGCGCTTTCACATATGAAGAACACTTGTAGAAGAGGAGAGACATATGATGTATTATTCAAAGTGTGTCTATGAGAGAGAGATGTATGGTAGAGAAGACAAACTTTATAATGCAGCCATGAAAAAAGGACATGTGAGGATTTATGAGAGCCTTAGATTAAGGCCCATAGGAAGTATGGTATAATTACGTTAGGGACCATTACGTATCACAGTACTTATTGGGTTAACAACTTTGATTTAAGCTTTCCTAGAGGTTGGAAATTAATATGCTCATCTTCACGGTTCCTCTATATGCAAAAAACGGTTGTAAACGATCTGTGGCTTCCAATTGCACTTCTTGCCTCTTACTGCAGTGTCACCTTGCTAGGTATAAGGTGATATTATGACATCATTTATTTCATAATTTTGTTTCATGTTATGATTTCTCATGCAGTACGATAAACAAAATGATGTTTTATATTGTCACAAAAACTTCAACGAGTGTTGTTATAGAAATATTTCTTTTACTATAATTATTATTTATCTAATGATTGTTAATGCAAAGAGAACACTCCAATGAAATGATGTTGTTGTATATTATAATTTTGTGAGTTAGCTTCGTTGTATTGTCCTCCATAAATATAATACCAAATCCTTGGTACGAGGACCCAAAGACTCTACAAGTTTTGAGCCAACCCTTGATTGAAGGAGCATGTACATACTACATTCATAGCCATCCAATATTTAATTCATCTAGGAATAAAAATGCTTTTGAAAAATATATTTATTCATTACCTACCCAGCAGTAAGTGAGGTCCCTAAGGCTTCCCAATAATCGTACCATTTTACGCATTTGAAAGCAATAGCATGTAAACCAAAATGAACATAGTATTCTCCTCACTATTATAAATGTAGGTCTATGTTTTTGGGTGCCTACCCTGGCAAGCATACTTCAGCCTCCCCTTAGGGTTATGTCGAAGTTTGGTTTCTTTGGCATATCTTTACGTACTTGTGAGTTTCTCCCTTTATGTTTAACGGAAAGAGCGAGAAAAATATGTAAGACTAGTCACCACATATCAACTTTCTTGTTTAAGATTTTCCTATAACACGGTGTTACCGATGAAATAGGTAACCTCACTGATACCTACTTTTTTGGTAGCATAAAAAGCACCCGATTTTTGAAAAGTGGTGATGCAAAATCACCTTTTTTTTTTTTTAGACACATTTTTGACACTCTAATATTTTTATTTATGATATGAATATTTGTTTTAAAATGTTAGTGATTTTCATGCTAATTTTGAAACGATGCGGCATCTGCTTTTTTTTTTTTTTTTTTTTTTTTTAGAGCGGTGATTTTCATGCTAATTTTTGAAACGTATTGATGCGGCGTCGGCCTTTTTTAAGAGTGGTGATTTTCATGTTGGTAATAAAACAAAAAACTTAGATAAAAAAATATATATAAAAACAATAAAAAAAACCAATAAAATTTAAAAAAAACAAAATTAACTTCGTAAAAATAAAAAATTTAATAAAAAAAATTAAAAAAAAAGTAAAAAAAACAAAAATGTTTGAAAAATTATATAAAAAAATGACAAAATTTGGAAAAAAAAAACCTTACATAATTTAAAGAAAAAATACAAAAATTAATAACCAAAATTTAAAAAAATAAATAATCAAAAACATTTTTTTCTAAGTTATTAAAAAAGACCACACACATAATTAAGAAAAAAAATTAAAATAGAAAATTTAAAAAGAAATAATTTAAATTACAAAATTAATTTAGATAAAAATAAAATACAAAAAGAAAAAATTAAATTTAAAAATATAAATTAAAATAATAATAAGAAGAAAAAATATAAATTTTAAAATTAACAAAAAAAAAAAACAAAATTTAAATTGAAAAAAGAAAATTAAAATAAAAGAATTAAAAAAAAAAAAATATCTAAAAAAGCAAAAAAATGAAAAAATCCACGTGCAAATAATTAAAAAAACAAATATCCATAAATTTCACCCATTTTTTTTTTAAATCAAACAATTTATAAATTTTAAAAATGAAAAACTAAATAAACTAAAAGATTAAAAAAAAAAAATTAAATTAAAATTTAATAAATTCAATAAATAAATTTTAAATTTTAAAAAATAATTAATCTAAAATATTAAATTAAAAAAAAAAACAAAAAAAAACAAAACAATTTAAACTTAAAATAAAAAATTTGAATTAAAAAACAAAATAATTTTAAATTTTTGAATTTAAAAAAAATCAAATTAAGAAAAAAAATTATTAAAATTAAAAAAATAATTTTTTTAATCATGGTGGCATCACCAAACTCGGCCTCAGCAAGTGAGCGGAGGAGCCGGCAGTAGGCGGGAGGCCGATTCGAGAATTTCCCTCCCCGCCGGCGGGAGTCGGTCGGGGAATGCATACTGTTGCGGCCTGGGAAGCGATTAGAATCCTTTCTTGCAACACGGGAGGCCGGTGGAATCACCCTCTTGCGGTGGAGCCGATTCTCGGAATTGGCAGTAGTCCGTCAGCCTCTGCTGCGGGAGGACGATTCTCGGAATTGGGCTCCTGCCCCGGTCGGCAGCCTCACGCCAGCCACACAGGCGGAAGGCGATGAGCTTCTCATGATCAATTTTTTTTTTTTAATTTCTTTAATTTTAATTTAATTTTTTTTTTAATTCAATTTTTTTTTAAATTTAATTTTTATATTTGAAATTTAATTTGTTTTATTTTTTTTAATTTTATTCCTTTTTCTACAAATTTTATTTAAATTTTTTTTTATTAAATTTTGTATTTTTTTTATTTAATTGATTTAGTTTTTTTCATTTAATTTTTAAAATTTACTAACTTTTGTATTTTTATTTATTTATTTATTTCAATTTAATACTTTTTTTAGTTTTAATTTTATTATTATTTTTTTAATTACATAAAATTTTTATGTTTTTTATTTCAATTAAAATTGTGTATTTAAAATATATAAATATTTTTTAATTGAACTTAATATTTTCAAATTATTTTGTTTTATCTTATTTTTTTTATTTAATTTATTTTCAATTTTTAAATTTTAATTGATTTTTTAAAGTTTTTTAACTTTTATTTTAACAATGTTTTCTTCATATTTAAATTTATTTTTTATTCCAAAAATTTATTTGTTTATTCATTTATTTATTAAAATTTAATATTTGTCTTTTAAATTTAATTTATTTATTTTAATATTAACATTTTTTTTTTAAATTTAATAAAATCTAATATATATATTTTAATTTAAGTTCATATATATATATATATATATATTATTTTTTATAATTTAAATTTAATTTATTTTTTAAATCTATTTGTTTTTTTTTAATATATATTTCTTTAAATTTAATTTTTTTATTTTTTAAAATTTAAATTTTTTTTCTAATTTAATAAACATTTTTTCTTTTTTCTTTTTAAATTTAATTTCTATATTTTATTTTTTATAATTTCTTTCCTTTTTAAACTTTTTTTTTTTAAATTTAATATTTTTATTTTGTTTTTTTATTTTTATTTTTTTATTTCTATATATTTTTAATTTTAATCCCCTTTTTTTATTTTATTTTTTATTTTTCTTAAATTTTAGGTTTTTTTTTTATGTTTGAATTAAAAATTTTATTTTGTTTTTTATTTTTATTTTTTTATTCATATATATTTTTAAATTTTAAGCTTTAAAATGATTTTATTTTTTAAATTTATTTTTTTTCTTAAATCTTAGGTTTTTTTTAGTGTTTGAATTTTAAAAATTAAAAAATGTTATTTCTATTTTTAAAAATGTCAAAAATATGACAGTTTTTTTTTTTTGTTATTCCAACATCAACTGGTTTTGTTTTGAGGGTGTTTTTTCAATCCTTTTTTCAAGAAACAATTTTGTTTTTAGCATAATTTTATAAAATGTTGAAATTTGACCTTCAAAAAAAACCAAGTGCATTCTGGAATACACTTTTTTTGTTCTTGGGGTGTTTTTTCATGTTTTTTGAGTCTGTTTGGGTTAGATTTCCCGTTTTGAGGTCAGGTTACCTATTTCATTGGTAACATTGTTATAACTGAAAGAAACTGTACTACTTATCTGGCAATTAATGAGTCACTTTTGTGGAACCTGATTACATTTCTCTGTCATTTTCAGAGGCATCCCATTATATGATCTGCCATTCTACCCATATCCGATAGGA